>JAHWFP010191124.1:145531-169027 GCA_023313725.1 Lithobius niger
ATAATAATAATAATAATAATAATAATAATAATAATAATAATAATAATTTATTCAGTATAAATATACACACATTTCATGTGCATGCACGAAGCTCAAAGAGCTTGTATGTGCACTGAACATATCCAAAACCTAATGTCATAACAATTTCATAACATGTTTATTTTTTACATCATATTTTTACACACACACACAAATAAACAAATACTAAGTCAATAAGCTAACGAAGATGTAATTTAAGTTTGATCAATTAGACCTAATAATAGTTCAGCATAAGCCAATTCTTAATTTTTTTTTTGATATTAGATCTGGTTAGGGTCTGTCTGATATCCAATGGTATTTCATTTAAAATAGTTGGAATATTATATTCCAGTCTTCTTTTGCCATAGGAGTTTCTCCAAGATGGTATTTTGAGCCATGCTGCATGATTTCGTACATGTCTTAAAATTTTAGTCTGATATGTTAAATCAAAAAAATTATTCGTTATTACTGTCAATTTAAAAAGTAATGAGAAGTTAATTAGGCTGTATTTCTTCAGAATATCAGTAGTTGACATTTTTTGCGTAGATCTAAATAATGCTTTCGTTGCTATATTTAGTACTTTTTGTAGATTTTCGATGTAGTTATCCGTAGTTGATCCAAAAATTGTACATGCATATCTGACATATGACAGAATCCAAGATTCATAAAGTATTTTTTTACTTCGATCCCAAAATTATTGTTAACTTTATATAGTAGTGGTATCATTTTCCTAATTTTTTTTTATATTTTCAATATGTGTATAAAATTTCCAACTTTCATCAATTTGAAGTCCCAAGTATCGAAGGGAGGATACCTGTTTAATCCTAGGGCAACTGTTACACTTAAAAATTTCAAGGCAATCCTCTTTATGCGAAAAAATACCACACTTTAATTTTTCAGTGTGAGATGTAGATACATGCAAAAAGTTGGTTTTCTCATTGTTGATGTAAAGTTCGTTATCATAAAGATATTGATTAATATTGTTAAATTCGCTTTGTAAGTTTTTTACCATTAAATTTTGTTTTTTATGGATAGAAACAATGAGAATATCATCAGCATATAGGGTGATATGACATTTATGGATTCTTTCAGTAATATCATTTATGTAAATTAAAAATAACATAGGACCAAGAATTGAGCCCTGTGGTACCCCATATTGAACCTTAGCCCATACACTTTGTGAATTCGCAATTTTTACACAACTTTGTCTGTTGTTCAGATAACTTGCTAGAATATTTAATATTTTTCCACGAATACCAATATTGTAAAGTTTATTATGCAGTATTTTATTGTCAATTGTATCAAAGGCCTTTTTCAGATCAATAGAGATTAGGCCGACATGATTACTATTATCTAAAGCATTAAGTATTTTATTATTAATGACATTTAGTCCATTTATAGTCCCAAGTCCCTGTCTGAATCCATATTGAGCTTTATTCAGAAGTTTAAATTTATTTAAGAAATTAGAAATGCAATTAGCAAAATATTTTTCAATGATTTTATTAAGAACTGGGAGTAAAGCAACAGGCCTGTAATTACTGTAAAAAATTTTTTCACTTTTTTTATATATAGGTCTTATAACTTGCTTTTTTAGGCTATCAGGCCAAATTTCAGAATCAATAATTGCATCAATAAGTATCTTCAAGAATTCTGCTGAATTTTCCTTATTATTGACAAAATGTTCCAATAAAAAACCATCATATCCACAAGATTTTTTTAAGTTTAAATTTAACATAATTGTGATAATATTTTGTGTGGTTGGTTTTACAACTTGAAAAGAATTAATACATGTGCTTGTATTTCTTGTGTTTAAAGTTTTATTTTTTGTTTTAGAAGCGTTATCTTTGTTTTTTTGTAGTTTCAATAGTGGTACTTCTTGGTCAAAGTATTTGGCAAAATTGTTACAAAGCATTTGTGTATTATTTTCTTTGAAATTTTTTTTTATTTGTTCATCTAAGGTACCATTTTTTTTCTTACTGAGTCCACTTATTGTATTTATTGTATCCCAAATTTTTTTACCATCATGTTTATTTGTTTCAAAGAATATTTTGTAGTATTCTGCTTTGGCAACCAGAATTTGTTTTGTAATATTTTTCTTAAGTGCTTTGTATTTTTCTAAGTCCTTTACATTAGGAATTTTTGTTTTAGCAATTGTATTCCAAAGTTTATTTTTTTCGTTAATTATTTTCAATAGATCAGAGTTCATCCATTCCTGTCTTTGTTCATTTTTATTTTTATTTATTTTTAAATTTCTATGAGACTTTGTGATAGTATTACTATTGTAAATATTTTTAACCACAGTTTCAATTTCATTGTAAATATCATTAGGTCTACTAAGTTTGTGCAAATAATTCCAGTTATAATTTTTAAGCTGTAAATTAACACCTTTGTGATTGAGTTGCTGATAATATGTACTTTTCTGTACCTGTTCATTAGGCGAGTATTCTTCACACCAAATTTGAATTGCCGTGAAGTAATGATCCACAATTTTTATTTTTATTACAAAGGAGTTATATAAAAAATGTTGAAGTTTGCTGTAAATTAGGTCGATACATGATGTTGTAATTCTGTTTTCTCTAAAATCAACTCTGGTGGGGGAATTTATATGTGTAGTAAGGCCTAAAGCTGCCATTGTATTTTCAAATCTTTCAATGTCATATTTTTCATTTGGATCTTTATGGCCTTCTAAAATGTTAAAGTTAAAATCTCCTAATAAAAGTATATTGTTATTTATAACAATATTTTTAACATATTCTTTAATCTTCTTAATGAAATGTTGTCTACTTGCAGAGGGTTTTTTATAAACAGTTATAATTTCAAATGTTTTGTTGTTAAATTCCAATATACTAGACATAATTTCATTTTCATCAATTTTTACCTTTTTACACACAACATTTTTAACTGTATTTTCGTTGAAAAACAACAGTATTCCTCCACCTCTTTTTTTCTCCCTGCAGTTTGCAAATTGAACATAATTTTTAATTTGGTAAAGAGCACTTTCGTTTTCTGTAATGTTTACTTCAGTAAGGGCAATCACATCCCATTGAATATTAGCGGTATAGAATTCTGCCAACCAGGAATCCCAGTGTAGCCTAAAGCTACGAATATTTGTATGAATGCACTTAATATTTTTAAAGGCGGAGCAACAAAAAAGTAAAATAATAATTAAAATAATAATAATAATAGCTTTATTCAATTGTACAACGTGTGTGTTAAGTACAAGGGGCACGAAGTCTTCCGACTTGTTTGTGCAAGCATTTATATATTTTGAATTTACATAAATATATACAATTTACAGTTAACTAAACCTAAATACATTAATTAATCATAGCTACACAATATACAATTATAAATACAATTAGTAATGCTCTATTAATGATATTTTATTAAAAATATATTAAATGTTATGTAGCACGAAAGTTTGTATTTTATGTTGTTTTGATCCAGTTTTTAATTTCTTTTTCCATTTGTCTGAAGTTTTTCAAATTTCTTAGTTTTGCTGGTATTTTATTCATGTAATGCGGTACCATATACGTCATCCCCCTTTTGCCATATGAATTTCTCCACTGGGGTTCAATGAGCCAATTATTGTCACCTCTCACAGATCTATTATTTTCCTTTTTATTTTCTGCTTTGAAATAATTTTTTTTTTAATCTCGTACCTATGTGTTTGCTCAATATTCATAATATTTACAAATTTGTAGATTTCTTTACTACTTTTTATTTTGTCAGATTTAAATAATACTTTTATAGCTTTATTAGTCACTTTTTGAAGTTGAATTAACGTAGATTTTGTGGTTGATCCATAAAGTGAAATTCCATATTTAATGTTAGACATGATTAATGCTTCAAAAACCATTTTCTTATTATTATCATTTAATGTATCTTTAATTTTATAAAGGATTGGTATTATTCTTCTTATATTTTGGTTTAATTTTTCCATGTGAGTATAAAATTTCCAGCTAGAATCTACTTCTAGTCCCAAATATTTAATATTATATATTTTATTAATTTTGCTGCAAGCACATTTTAAGCTTTCAGTTTCACAATTATCCTCGCATATAATTATGTCTCTCTTTGATTCATGCATGTGTGAGGTTTTTATTGGGAGATAACAAGTTTTGTCTTTATTTAAAATTAAATCATTTTGCAATAAGTAAATTCTCAATTTATCAAAGTCCTCTTGTAGGTGTTTTATCATTTTCCTATTTTATTGTGTATAGATAAAAAGAAAATATCATCAGCGTAGAGAGTTAATTCAGTTTTCCAGACAATGTTTGAAATATCATTGATATAAATTAAAAAAAGTAGTGGTCCTAAAACACACCATATTTAATATTTTTCCAGCTGCTGTTTTCTTCACCTAATTTTGCACTGCACTTCCTTCCTGTTAAATAACCTTTCATAATATTATACATTGTTCCTCTAAGCCCGTGATTGTAGATTTTTTTAAACAATATTTCAGTTTTTAGCGTGTCGAAAGCCTTACTTAAATCAATAAAAATGGCTCCTGCAAATTTACCATCATTTAACGCTCTTGTTACATTATTATTAATTTTTTCTAATGCATCAATCGTACCAATTCCTTTTCTGTATCGAAATTGATTTTTATTCAGGATATTGTATTTATGAAAAAAGATTTCTATTCTTTTAGCAAAGAATTTTTCAATTATTTTATTTAAAACTGGCAACAGGGAAATTGGTCTATAATTATTTAAGTTTACCATTTCTATTTTTTTGTAAATTGGTCTAATTATTTGTTTTTTTTTAAAGTATCTGGCCATATTTCAGTTTTTATGATACTATTTATTCGTGTTACCATAAATTCACTTGTTTTTTCTTTGGTAGCGATAAAATGTTCCATTAGGAAGCCATCATGTCCACTTGATTTTTTACATTTCATATCATTTATGATTGTTATTATGTCATAGATATTAGCTTCAAAGATTTCCATTGTTTTATTTGAATTTTTGTTTTTTGTATATCTAATTCTGTCTCGAATCTTTTTATTTTTTTTCCCATTTAACTTTTGATTCTTTAAGTCCATATCAATGTCAGGTATTTGTTCCTGAAAGTGTACTGAAAACTTTTCACATGTATTTTTAAAATTACTTTGGCTAAAGCTTTTTTGTATTTGTGCCTCAATACTTTTATTCTTGTTATTTTTTCCTATAATTTGATTTATTTTTTCCCAGGTTTTCTTTCCATCCGTTTTATATTTAGAGAAGTATTTACTGTAAAAACGTTGTTTAGCTTCACTAATATCTTTGTCTATTTCTTTTTTCATATTTTTATACTTTTCATTTTCCCAATGCAAAGAAATATTATCTTCCTCTCTCTTTTTTAGTTTTTTAATTTTATTCCAAAGGTTATTTTTAATGTTAATTTTTTTAAGTAAATCGTCATTCATCCATTCATGTCTCATGTAATTCTTTTTATTTTTATTTTGGTTTTTTTTCCAAGGTATTATTTTTGTATATCATCATTATTGTATTGTGTATTTTATCATATATCTCATTTGGGTTACTTTCAGCCTTTAAGTATTCCCAATTCATACTATTTAGTTCTTCTACTATTTTTTTTATTATTTAGGCTTTTCTTCCATTGTGCATTAGTCTTATCATTTCCAGTTTTAAGTTTAGTGTTAGGCATAGGCATATATTAATAATAATAATAATATAAATAATACTAATAATAACAATAATAAGAGTTGATTATCAAAAAAGAAATGGTATTGGGAGCCAGAAGGGATGAGAGAATCATGGCACTAACACCGCTCCTCAATGTTAAGGACAGGAACGGAAAAAAATAGTATATAGAATCAATTAAAAACACATCAAGTATTTCAAAGCACTTCAAGCTTTTCCCAAACACTCCAAGGATTTCAAAAGCATTTCACGCATTTTAGCACCCAGCATTTTAAAGGCATTTCAAGTATACAAAAATGATTTGAAGTATCCTAAACCACTTCAGTATTACCTTGCCAAACGTGAAGTTTTGAGGTTGCGCTCAAGTTTTGTAATTGTTAACCTTGTGAAGCGAGGGGTTATGTTGCAAATAAACTAGACAGTGCACAAACATACATTAAAACTTAACGTTTCGGCTCAGCTCAGAGCCATTATCAAGAATAGCTAAAAGCAAAAACAAATTACAAATAACACAAAAACGACATGAGTCAAGTGGCAATTGAAGTTCATCTTAACAAGACAGAACTTGCAAGGACGTGTTAAAAACGGAAATTACAAAAGTTAAAAAATTAATAATTTTAAAACTAGAAGGGACTTCAAAGTGTCCTTGTGGCTAGGACCAAACGAAATGACAGTTACGAGAAGAATCCAGCATTTATATGGATATGCTGGGCTGAGCTTCCTCTGGTGTCGGAATTTATCAAATTATTATTTTTTTAATTCAATGTAATTTTTGAACCTAGTGATGTTGGGTTTGATATGGTTGTGCACCGCGTCTGGGAAACGAACAGAAAATCACAATGGTTCAACATTAACACGGGTACGGAAATTTGGTATTTGGAATTAAATTTTGGTTCCGGATTTATCTGGCTTATGTCCTGTTTTAGTAAAGTGCTGAACGAATATATTGGTTGTATCTTTAAATTTGAAGTTAGATTTGCGGGTCTGAAGCTGCTGAATAAGTATTTGTTCATTTTGTCCTATGTAAGTGGGGGGGGGGATTGAGGCTTAATGGCGCGTCGACAGCTTGGTCATTAGCGCCAACCTCAGTCACAGTGCAGTGGTCCGGGTTGCCACTGCACCACACATTACAGAGATATTATTCAAACCCCTAATCTAAATCTTGTCATACATCTGTACCTCCTGCAAAAATTGAAAAAGTAAGTGAAAATTGAATTGTAAGTGTGTGTGCATGTATGATATACACAAGGAATTAGATAAATAGTACTTTTTTAAAGTATGAGATAAGATTACAATCAAACACGTCAAATATGCCTTAAAAAAGGGGTTATATGATGAAGTTTCACTTTACTTCTTAAAATGTACACGGATAAAATTGATTTGTAATTTAATTACTCGAATGTACAATTAAGAAAATTGCATCTGTTTAAGTGCTCTTGTGCTATACGTTATTCGTCTTTAAAAAAAATGATTTAACCGAGTTCACTATTCCATTTATTTTAATTATCCACAACGACAGGACCTTTAGCAAGTCATTAATGCTGATCCAGGGTGATATGGCTTAGGCAGGCATCACGCTACAATGCCATGATCCTTCCCGAGACTCTTTGGGTTCGTGTATGCTATTTTTTTTACTTGAATCTGGGCAGAAAGTAACGCGCTTTCAATATTTAATGGAGTTTCACAAATAGCTTAATTTTAATCATCTACAACGACGGAAGCTTTAGCAGCGGTTTAATATTAAGACGCATATCCCTGAACTGAAGCCTTGTTTCATCCGTCATTTGAATTCGAATTTGAATTTGAATTTTATTCGCTAGAGCCCTGGCCTTTCGCCATACGCCCTATTCCAGGAACTAAATTAGCAATAAAACAGAACTAGAAACTGCTAGCAGAACATGCTGGGGCAAATTTCCACTGCACATGTGCGTCATCATGTGCCACCACGACACTATGTAACCACTTTAAGTCACCAGTCGAGGACGGTGAGTGTTGTTTACCATAATCCTGCATACATTATATGCCACACACTTGCACTAGCATCTATAGTTCCATGTACGTGAAAGTTGCTACGCCGTGCATACGTGTACGTGCTACACCTGTATGGTCCCCCTACTTGGCCAAAGATATTGACCTCTTGGAGAAAGTCCAGTGACATTACACAAAATATCTCCCTGGATTCTGGGATATTGTTTACCGTGAAAGACTTGTAAGATTGGGTCTGGAGTTGCTTGAACTGCAACGTATAAAAGCCGACCTCGTACTTACATACAATATACTTCATAATTTAATCGGCATTGACCTTCCGTTTTTCGATCCTGCTCAACGCCTCATTTGTACATGCGGTCACGAGTGATAGTTGCCCATACCTGCATCAAACCTTGACTGTCGCCGGCATTTCTTCTTGGTTCGAGTGGTTCCTATTTGAAACGCACTCAGTGTAAAGACTATGTCTGCATTATCGGTTTCGACCTTTCATAGGTTGCTTGACGAGGAACCGCTTCATGTTTTTCTGAATCGTCCTTTACTCCCGAACACCTAATGTTTTTTTATCACCAGCAACCCCCCCCCTTCCCTTTGAGAACTGTGTTGTGGACCCAGGCAAATCCGTCTTCTTAAAATATACCATTTTTAAAACTTTTAATGACATGTAGGCCACTTGCGGTAGTCCAGCCACCCTGTTTTATCAGGTTGGCCTTTGATTTATGTACATAATATATAAATATATATATATATATTTTTTTAATTATTATTATTATTTTTTAAGTGTTGAGAAATCCCACTATCTGGGTGCTTTAGTTTTTAGTATTCACCGTAGCATACAATTTTTTAGCACTGTTTATACTTTTTAATTATACAGCTTCATTTTGGGCCTTTTAACATTTTCCACACCCTTCCCATGTCTTGCACGTTTAGCGATGCCATCTGGGGGCCTTTGAGTCCCTGGCAGGTCTAACCTTGGTGGTAAGGCATTCGTGTCCCGAAACCTTTTACCATCATCCATTCCTTGGCCGTACATGTAATTGTGTCTGGCTGTCAGTGACTCCACAGTCCTTGCCAGACCCGTTGCTATCGCAACAAATATTATTAATATTAATAATATCTTCACAATGCTGACGTTCCACCGTGTGACACACACTCTCTCCACTGTGTAAACTCATTACCATGTACCACACATCTCCCCCAATGCATCGTCATGTGATTAAAGGCTACCCTTCCACAGTGTATATGTACCACCACTTGTCACCCATCATCATGTATTATCATCACTTTCCACTGTGAAAACGCCTCACTGTGTAACCATCTGGAACGCTCATCATGTCTGGTATACGAGAATAACATTCTTGGTGAGAGGGCCCAAAGAGCTCTGGACTCGGATATGACTTCCCCATGTTCACCTTAATGACTGAGCAGTTGGCGAGATGCAGAAAACATGCAAAATGTAAATTAGCTATAAATGGAAATGACTGTTGCTCGGAATTTGCGCACAGTGGCCGATCTAGGCGCAATTGATAACATTTGCGTAATCGCTGTGCAAGTCATGGTCCAATACACGAGAAGGCGTTTCTGCCGATCAAATTTTTTTAAATATAAAAGAAGTGTTCCACAGAATACTCCACGTGGCAAACTTCGTATAATGGAGAATCAACCCAGCCCAATCTGTGCCGGTGAGTGCGGAGTAATGAATGGCCTGTTCATAACCTGACCAGCAGACGAGCCATCCAGAAAGGTAGAACATTTAAAATTGAGTCTGTATTGAATTTTGGCTGAATCCTTAAAGCACCCTGCCAGTCGAGGCTGAATGCCATTAATATAATATAATATAATATAATATAATATAATATAATATAATATAATATAATATAATATAATAATAACCTTATTCACAAAGAAAACAAATAGGTCCATAGATGGGCTTGACAGCCACTGACACCTAGCCTAAATTAAGGTTGCAACATACACTTGCTTGAGAAAATAAAATGATAGCTTTTTTCATAAAAAGATACATGAACGTGCAATGACGAGGTGTAGCAAAATTGTATCCTTTGTAAAAAATAAAATGCGTATAGATTAAAACAAAAAAACTATGTACAATAAAAAAGGTAAAATACAGTTAAAATCAATAACGTTTCAAAAACCGGGATACGCCAACCAATTTTAAATTCTTTCTGAAAACAGACACAGAACAGGCATTAACCAAATGTGATGGGAAAGCATTCCATACTGCAACTATTCGCTGTCCAAAGAAAAACTTCCGACAGTCCAATTTAGTTTTTCCAACTATTTACTTAAAATTATGACCTCTCGTTACACTATTGTTAAGGAGATGGAACATCTCAGAGTAATTAAAGTCCATGGTGTAGTGCAGAATTTGGTATGTCATGACCAGATCGGCCCTCAAGCATCTTAATTCTAATGAATCTAAACCGATCTTTGCTAGTCTTTCTTTGTAAGTTAGAATATGCATTCTAACCAGGCTTTTTGTGAAGCTTCTCTGTACTTTCTCTATCAAATCGATGTCATGTAATAAGTGGGGGCACCAAACAGGACTCGCATATTCCAAAATTGGGCGAACGTAAGTCTTATAAGCAGAGATCATAACTGAGGTGTTTTAAAAGTAAAACAGCATTTGATCAGAGCAGCTGTACAGTGAGCTAACCAGAAACAAAATTACAATGTGTACTGAATTTAAGATCTGATGTGAACCATATTCCTAAGTGTTTTCTTTGGGTAACTTGTGGTAAGGATGTGCCACTTAAAACGTATGGAAAATGTTTATTTGTCCTACCAATATGGAAAGAGTTACATTTAGTTGCATAAATCGGTAACTGCCAATCTTCAGACCAGGTAAAAAGATAGGATAGTGCTTCAGAAAATCTAATGTAGTCTAAATGATCAGTGGAGGGACCATGCACTTTTACGTCATCAGCCAAACTTTTTGAGGATGGTAAAACTAACACTACAAGTTAAATCATTTATGTACAGTCGTGGGCATATTTAAATCAGGATTTGAAAAAGGTCTAGTTTTGTTGAAATAGCTCGGATCCTGACATATGACACACCGTTGGAAAGCTTGAAACCTCACATTTCTCCTGGTGTTTGTATTTTTAAGATACAGTGGCTCATGCGAGCATGCGTGGGCGTTAACCAGACCCCTTGCATTCGTCCTAAAGAAATAATTCAGTCACAAATTTGAAAATTATTTAGCAAAAAGACAACAATGTATATAGTATGTTCTAATGAAAAAATATTTTCATTGTAATGTGCACGTGAATAAAAAAAAT
Source organism: Lithobius niger (assembly GCA_023313725.1). Lineage (NCBI taxonomy): Eukaryota > Metazoa > Arthropoda > Chilopoda > Lithobiomorpha > Lithobiidae > Lithobius > Lithobius niger. The sequence continues at coordinate 156,483 of JAHWFP010191124.1, forward strand.
ACAAATAAGTTGAACATAATTACTATTATTATGAACATTTGCAGTGGAGTTTATTTGATGCGACATTGCAACAATGCACAGACTTTTCTATGGTAAGCGTTTCACTTTCCATTGTTACAGATGCAAGGCAGCAGAGATCGTTCCATAGCAATATATTTGTTTTTAAATTTATATCTTGTAGATTCAGCTGAAATAAATTATATGGTGATGCTATATAGCTCAATTTTGAATCTTACAAGAAACGAGTGCTCACAGCATTACAGGTAAAAAAAAAGTAGTGTAAAATTTAAATCGCAGAAGGTAAAATAGAATTTCGGAAACATGAGGTATTCATTTAACTGGAAGTTGGTTTCAAACCAGGCTTGACAAACGATTCTATTGAAAACAACTTTAATGCTGCTGCTGGTGCAATGCACTTGTTTTGTTGATTTTTAGAAATACAATGTTTGCTTTTTAATTTTTTACACACGAAAAGATCGAGTTAGATCGACTGGAAGCAACATTTTTTTTACAGTAATCAATAAAAAAAATAAATCTCATTTTTCAGTAAGTGAAATGCCAACTATTTTGTCATTTAATGGCCAAGTCGCATGAATTGGTAGGTCAGTTAGTATTTGGTCCACTGTCCGTGATTTTGGATCATTGCCTCCACTCGGTTTGGGATACTTTCAAACAAGTTCCGAAAATAATTTTGCTTTTGGTGGTATTCTTCCCACTTTTCCTGAAGAGCTAACCAAAGTTCATAAGCGTTTGAGCAACCAATCAAATTTACTTCACGATTTGATTCTGCCCAGAAGTTTTCAATCGGTGACAAGTCCGTTTCTTTTAGAGGCCATTCCAAAACGTTGACGTGGTTTACATGTAACCAGGTTTGGACGATGCGGACAGTGAGGATCGGTGATCTATCGAGCTGGAAAATCCAATCATTACCATACACAGCTTACACTGATGGTTGCATATGGTTTTGCAGGACATTACGTAGTGGTTCGACTTGAAGCGCCATGCAGCTAGACGAATGAGTGCACCGGGACCATGGTGTCCAATCCATCCCCACAAATTCCGCCCAATCTTAATTACAATCTTTGAAGTTGAAACCTCCCCAAATGTCACACCATAAACGTGAATTGAATGTCAGGTTTAAATCATATCGGTCGCATAAATTATTATATCTGAGTGGAATTAGCTAGTAGTAATTAGCTTGAAATCAACGATGTTGAGATACCGTTTTCGTATTGAAATTCTTTATGCACAGCTCTGAAAGAGGACTTTTGTTGTCTACTCGGTAAACCCCGTCGATCTATACATTTTCCAAATCTTTTCCCACATTAATATATTGTGTTCAATACCAGAAAACGTCCTTTAATGTCTCGGGTAAGAGAAGCAGTAGCTAGGCCACTGAAAATGTCCTGAAGTTGAACAGCAATCAAAGGCCAACAATTAGACGTCACGGAAGGCCAACAATCTAAACTTGATGGGCGAAATGCTAGCGCACTTCTAGATAAAAAAAATAAATATTACGTGTCGTTCTGAGTCCGGGAATCGAACCCGGATCTTTGGATGTGGCCTCCAAATCACTACATCATTTGTTCTGAGTTGGAGGTTTGGATTTCCGGCACCCCTGTCGTCAGACGATTACTGACGGTAATTTGTATGTCAAGTGAGCAGCGATCTTGATAGGTCAAGCTAGCACAGCGGTTTAGTGCATTGGAGGCCACATCCAAAGACCTGGATTCGGTTCTTGGACTCATGATGACACTTATTTTTTTCGTTATTATTACTGCTCAATTTTCATCCTTGACAGTGACCAAGTTGTCGACGCGCCATTAAGCCACAACCCCCCCCCCCCCCCTGACAGTTCGCACAATGTCAGCTCTATTGTGTTGCTTACTCTATTATTTACTGCCAATTTCGTTTCTTTAACACCAAAAATAACAAATATAACAATAACGCTTTCTGATTTCTTCTATCTTCAATCTGATAAATGCTAATACTTTATCTACCCCCGAAGTACTAATCTGTACAAAACTAAACTTGTTTACGGAATTTGATCGAGTTTAAGTCGTGTAAATGTCTTGCAGCCTTGGATAAATTATGCCTCAAAAGGTGTAGCCAGCTGTTCGACCTGTACCAATGCCTATACAACCTTAAGAACAGCCAATATAAGTTGTCTTTAACCTGTGGCAGTGCTCAGCCTATAGCTGTTTGAAAAAGTTGAAGTAGGGCCCAGGTAAAATCAAACTCTTGAAAACTGGTCCTTGTAAAGTTTTATAGTAGGATGCCAGCCGGGATTGTGTGACAGACTATTATCTTCCATCACAAACTATGGGCACTCTTGAGGCCTATTCTGAATATTTTCCTTCTGCCCCTGTCATAATCTGAGGTTTCCCAGTTTGAAGCCCAGGTTTGAAGGCAGTGTGAAGCCCTTTACTACATTACTTTCTTCGTCCAAATAGGTCTGGTAAGATTCAAAATTGAGCCATGTCTTAAACACATAATTTAGTCCACCTGTAGCTCCAAGAAATACATTTAAAAACAAGTATATTGTCGTTGGCCTGCAAGAAGCCATGCTTAAACCTCCCCCACTTTCTTTTTTGATTCAAAACTTTTAATATACCTCTCAATTCCGTGGTAATTTTTATGTTTGTGTATATGTTAGCAACTCGACAACCTTTTTTTTTATCTTCTCTATTCCTCTTCGAAGAGAATAGTATTAGCTTGGCTGAGAGACAAAGGACGATCTTCGTCCTCCCCACCCCTGCTCCCCTCCAATGAGATTTTTTTTTATTGATACATGTACAAAAAATGTTGCTTCCAGTCGACCTAACTCGATCTTTTCGTGTTTAAAAAGTCAAAAAGCAAACATTGTATTTCTAAAAATCAACAAAACAAGTGTATTGCACCAGCAGCAGTATTAAAGTTTGTTTTCAATAGACTCGTTTGTCAAACCTGGTTTGAAACCAACTTCCACTTAAATGAATACCTCATGTTTCCGAAATTCTATTTTTCTTTTTGTGATTTTAATTCTACATTACCTTTTTTTTATGTGTAAGCTGTCTGTTGGCAAATTTCTTACAAAAACGCAATCCTGTTCGAATTTACATATTTTTTTTTTAATTCTGTGAGCAGTGATCTCACTCGTTTCTTGTAAGATTCAAAATTGAGCTATATCATCAACACATAATTTACTTCAGCTGAAACTACAAGGAATAAATTAAAAAACAAATATATTGCTATTGGCCTGCAAGAAGCCCTGGCTTCTCCCCCCCCCCCCCCCTCCTTCGCAACTTCCTTTCGCCTCAAAACTTATAATACACCTGTGACTTCCTTAGTAATTTTTATGTTGTGTAGGCTGGGAGGCCATAGGCGATCTTACCCTCCCCCCTCCTTTCCACCACCCCCTGCTCCCCTCCTTTTTCGATTACCAACTAGACCTATGGAAATGTCTGTCCTTTGATCGGTTTTGTTGTGTCAGCGTATACAAACAACAATGCTGGAACGATCTCTGCTGCCTTGCATCTGTAACAATGGAAAGTGACACGCTTACCATAGAAAAACCTGTGCATTGTTGCGATGTCGCATCAAATAAACTCCACTGCAAATGTTCATAATAATAGTAATTATGTTCAACTTATTTGTATTTTTTTACTCACGTGCACATTACAATTAAAATATTTTTTCATTAGAACATACTATACACATTGTTGTCTTTTTGCTAAATAATTTCAAATTGGTGACTGAATTATTTCTTTAGGACGAATGCAAGGGGTCTGGTTAACGCCCACGCATTCTCGCATGAGCCACTGTATCTTAAAAATACAAACACCAGGAGAAATGTGAGGTTTCAAGCTTTCCAACGGTGTGTCATGTGTCAGGATCCGAGCTATTTCAACAAAACTAGACCTTTTTCAAATCCTGATTTAAATATGCCCACGACTGCACAACACAAATAAAAAGGGTCCTAAAATAGACCCATGTAGGACTCCACTAATAACTGGCAGTTCATCCGACAGTGTGGTGCCCACAACCATCTTCTGCGTGTGCCTGGTTAAAAACTCTTCAATTCATGAAACTAGCCTACAAGCAAAACCATATTTCCATAGTTTTGCAATTAGTTTAGTATGGACAACAGACTCGAACACTTTGGCGAAATCAACATGGAGGACATCATTTGGGATGCGTTGTCAGTGTTCTTTGTCCAATCCTCAAGAACTTCAAGTAATTGAAAAACAGCTGACCTACGTGGAAGAAAACCCGTACTAATCCTTAAGCATTATGTCATTATCGTTAATGAATATCAACATGTTCTGCCTGATAATTTTTTCTATAATTTCACAGGGAATAGCTGTACGGGCAATTGGGCGATAGTGGGAAGAGTTTGAGGCATCACCTTTTTTAAAAATAAGTGTTTCGCTGGCTGTTTTTCAACATGATGGAAGCTCACAATCAACAAATGACTTAGAAAAGATATATGCCAAGGGACCACAGATTTCATTGGCAATCTCCTTGTAGAATTTTGCAGAGTATCCATCAGGCCCAATAGCCCGACTTAGCCTAAAGGATTTTAAAATACATAGCACATTAGAGAGTGAAAAATTTATCTCCAGGCGTCGTAAGTTGGTATACCCATCTGAAAGTGGAGGTATTGTCAGCAATACAATTGTTAGTAAAAAAAATTAAACTTATTTGCTTTAGTGAGATCATCCGACAGAAATTTATCTCCTACCTTAAGAGTGGGGTATTTATTGCTTGCTTTCCAGCTTAGTTTTCATAAATTTGTATAGGGCAGTTAGGTTACCCTGTTAGATAACTTTACATTCAGCTGCTTCTTCTAAGGCATTTACTTTAGTTGTGTATGCTTTGCTACTTTCAATATAGGTGAATCGATTATCCTCAGTGGAATACTCGCGTAGAATGTGCCAACATTTTAATTTCTTACGACATAACTTTCGTAAGACACAAGGCTTCTTACAAGACGTGCTGTAACTGGAGGAAGTTTGGTTTGAAATTACGCCCTCGTTAGTTTTAGCTAGAAACAAGTCCCAAATAATGTCTATGTTATCCTCATTGTGCAATAATGACCAATCTAATCCATTAGGAAGTTTCGTAACCCGGAAAAGTTTATTCGCTTATTTTTACTGGGAAGACTGGACAAATCTGTATAAGAGAGGACGTTTATACGATCAGATACCATAGAATGATCGCTAGAGCCGAAATGATCAAGGACATTCATATCGAAAACGACATGGTCACCATCAGTGAAAAAGACGTCAAGAATATTATTACCTCTAGTATGTTTAGTGACCAACTAACAGTCCCAGTTCCAACAACAGTCTTCCTTCCAGTTCCAACAAACAGTTTCTCTCGGCAATCTATATGCTTTGTCGCTACCGTGCACACCAGAGTGACCCTAACCCACTTAAGGGCAACCTCCTTGTTCTACAACGAAGCCCACAACTTTCGACCGATCGAAAAAAACAGTGGGTCGACAATATCCAGAGACCCAAGAGCATGCTGGAGTGTGCAAAGGATCGAAAGAGAGTCTGTTACAAACGTAAACTAAGGCAGATCTAAATCCAAGGCAACGTCCAGGGCAACCGAAATTGCTACCAGCTCACATGTAGTGATGGAACAAACAGCCAAAAGACGGTGCCTAAGGCAGACCTTCAATGAGGGGATGGAAACACCCCCCCCCCCCCCATCCAAGTTGTGCACACGAAAGAAGCATCACAGAAAATGTCACATCTCGTATATCTCGAATCAAACAGCTTCAACAATTTTGGGCACCAGTCCCAAGGGCACACTGGCGTGCATGACCCACGTTTAAAGGGCTGTGAACCGATGCAAGCAAAAGTATGGTCATACCCTGATGTGCGACACCGAGTAACTCTCTGATCATACTGCTTACATTACAGTAGTCCAGGAACTGCTTACATTAGAGTAGTCCAGGTGAATCTTAGCGACTGGGTCTGACCCTCCCCAGCTAAGATTTCTCATGAACAAAACAGCGAATAGTTCCCCTGCACGCCAATGCAGTAGTGGTTCTCCACACTCCACCCAGAGGAATTGAACTGGGGTGCTGATCAAACAGCTATAGACAATGCGAAGGAAATCATTTATCGCGACTTGCAGTGACCGAATATGGCGCAGCGCAGTGTACAGAAAAGGCAGGTGATAGTCTCGGACTGATCTAACGAATGTCCTGTGTGTGGACATTCTGTAAGGCACCTCTTCGTAGAGTCCTGTTTGGGGCCAACACCTTCAGAATCAAGGAGCCCACCTTTAATTTCTCTAGCAATTAACTCTCATGTGCATTCCATTCCAAAGTTTGGTCTAGAGCAACACCGAGGTATTTTACAACCGACTTTGGGACGATAGATGTCCCACCCACAGGAATTTAGAACGGGTAATTGTCTCCGAGCAACTTCTCTGGAGAAAATGACCATTTCCGTATTATTTGGGGAAACCCTGTCCTGCAATCGCACTGTTAGTTTGTCTAACGCCGCATGGACGTAAACACAAATCAGCCCTAGGTCATCTCCCACAAACCACATAGCAACATCGTCTACATAACAGCCTTGGCGTACACGAAAACATATCCAACACCGATTCCTTCGTAGCACCACCATGTCATCTGACAAACGTCGGCGTCCCATCCTGTATAATGGCTAGACCCAGTTCGTCAATCGCCCCAGCTAACCTATGGTCCTTAGTATCCGTCCTGAGGAAATCCCAGTCGTAACGATAGGTATTAAAATCCCCACCAATTAAGCACGGTACCGAAAACTGCCGAAGCCAAAAAACCCAACTCCGAAGTAACTTTTTTCCTGTGACATGGACGAAGACAAGCTCAATCCACTGCTTCAGTAGCCATACTTTCACTGAACATACAATAATGTCCGGAATGCGAACCCGGATCGGAGACACCAAAAACGGCACAGACCACATTATAAATATGTCGACCCTACTCCCAGCGGAGACAAAATCAACATGAAATGCAACCTCATTAAAGCCATGCACGTTAATAACCTCCTGTATCCCTAAAATATCAACAAAATCAAGGATTTTCTCAACTTCACAAATTTTTCTTTTATCCCATGAACATTCCAAGTTGCAACTGAAAATGCCTTAAAATGCAAATGTGTTTAATTAGATTGAAAGTGCACCCTTCACATGTTTTTGGCATCCCCACTACTTTGTGAACATAAAATTATTTCCTGGCTGTCCTCAATGCCCCACCGCTCTCAACACAAGCCTGTGCTTCATGTTCACTTACTGATCCGACTGCCAAATACTGTACTTTCGCCTTTCTTCAACGAGTCATCTAGTCTGATCACATGACATACACGCCCACCTAACCTATGTGGGGTTGTCTGTGAAACCCGGATTGCTTTCCTGCACACTTGTTTCCTGGCTTTTGTGGTTTTCCGCCAGAGGAGGGTTGCTTGCTGACACTGTCTCATGCCTGTGTCATTTTTCTTCCTTCTTACGTTTCACCGGTGGCGTAAGCCATTTATCATCTCCATCATTGCCTTCTCAAGAGCTGGCACCGTGTGTTGGACCATGTGTAGCATCTTGCGTAGCATCTTCTTCACCTGTTTGCACACCCACAGATCTCCATGTGCCTGTTTGTGCTTCGGTTTGTACATCTATGCACATTTGCTCAGCTACTTGTGCATTTGACACGCTTGAGACTTGGTCCAACGTAACTGCAGTTATATTTGGGGCACTCAAACGCATGGTCCTTGGACACAGCAGAATACCAGCTTCTTTTCTTGCGTGGAGTGGAGACGGGGCTCAATTGTAGCTTGCTGCTTGTCTATTGCATTTTGCAGTCGTCGCTCTGATCTCCTCCGCTCACGCGTTGCCTTGCATAGATGGTCACAGAGATCGCGTGGATCTTAGAATCCGCCACAGGCTGCGCAAGCAATGCTTGTGCACGCACGCCTGAAATGGTCGCTCAGCCCGCAATGAAGGCAATTGTGCGATCTGTGATTGACAAGAAAGCCGGGACACCCCTGGCGGAAATTACGTCTGGCATGTCGTCCATTGTTACAGACTCTTTCAGTTTGAATGAAACTAGACAAACGCCAGTTACACATACAGTTTTGCCCCTTATTACCAGTTTTTCATATGAGTGTAAAGTTGATGAACCAAAGTCACTAATGGCCCTACCTACATCTCTCACAGTTACTCCATGGGGCAACAGCGGAGGCGAGCCTCCACCCGTTGCTCATGCAGGTCATGTATTTCAACAAGATATCCATTAATTGTTAACTGCGCTTTCAGTAGCTTTTGCTTTAAGGCCACAGATTTAACTACTACTTCAAAAGCGTGGTCCGCATGCAACGAACACACGGCTTCTATTTCGTTAGGACCAAGCAGACTTTCCACTGCCAAATAAATTTGATCTGTTGGTTGGGGCATATCACATTGTCCACATAATAGTACCACTGATCGCTGCATTTGTATGTTCGTCAAACTGCCACCGTATAGCTTTCTAAGCGCTGTCAAATTTCGGGTGTGGTTTAGTCTAGGGCTCAAATCGTCGCCATTATCTTCCCCATCAACATCAAAACGACACTTACACTAACAGCAACATTGAACAAGTCTTTCAATGTTTGAGTCACCGCTGTTCTTTCATTATTTTTGTCGAATTCGATGACGCATCCTCGACTTCTGCCATGACTTCGGCCACCATCTTTCCCCTCTCCACTCGTCTGCTCTTCTTCCATCCATACCCCAAAACGACGTACGTCTTCCTCCAATATTCCCGGCCAAGAAGCTTCCTGCAGCACCAACGCAAACATGTCTTTAGTGACCACCATTATCTTTACTTGTCAATTGCTTTTTCAATACTAACTCCCTCTAGACGGCATTCTCACACTCGGGTGGCCGTCTGGATCGGATGGCCGTTTTAAACACGCAACTCGTTTATTAATTTAGATGCGTTTAGCTGAAACAAGGATTCTTTCACGATAATTTAATCAGAACCGTGGCTCGAAGCCGTACGCTCCATTTATCATGATACCCATCAACAATCAACCTTTTAGCAAAGACATAACACGTGCACGAAGAATGGATTGGCGTTTGCTGATTGGCATTGTTCCCTAATTACAATGGCTAAAACAATGTAAAAAAATCAAACTGATCGTTCAGGGTCCCATAACTCCGGAATAGCTCAACCAATTGAATCACTGAGTTTGAAAAGGGCCTAAGTCACAATTTTCACCAAAATAAAGTGGAAGTGCAGAAATATGGCATCACTGGGCGTCCATTCATTAAGTTTGAAAACAGCTTAAAGTAATCACTAGTTGCAGTGTTATGGGGGTTGGTAACTTGCATTGAGTTTGAACAGGGCACAAGTCCTAGACTTACGGCCTTTTCAAAATCAACGCTAGGTCGCAGCATAGGGCAGATGCACTAAAAAGCAAACAAACAAAAACAAGATGTTTGTCTGCGACAGTGATAAAGCACCAATTGTTACTGCTTGCATGGGACTTTAAGCTTCTCAAGGTTTCAACCATATTAGGTTTGCCTTGGCAGAAAGCTTACGATGGCCAAATTCCCATCAACGACATAAAAGTTGTTTACAAACGTATTGAATCTGAGAATCAGCCCTGGCATGACACCATTTTCCAGTGGCGTACTAACCACAGCAGACGAAGAAGGGAGAGGGGATTGAGGCTTAATGGTGCGTCGACAGCTAGGTCATTAGCGCCAACCTCAGTGCAGCTAAAAAAAATTCTGTAGAAAAACTGCAGATGAAATCTGCAGAAAAACTTCAGAATTAATCTGTAGTTATTTGGCCACTTTCTGCAGATTTGAAACTGCAGTTTTTCTGCAGATTTGAAACTGTAGTTTTTCTGCAGATTTTAACCTGCAGTTTTTCTGCAGAAGAGGAACTAGAGCAAAAAAATATATCACTTTCGAAACCTTAGTAGTCATTTCAGCTGCCATTTTAGTATCAAGGAAATTTAGAGACAATTTATTATTGAAACCAACGACTAATCTATACATCATATCATTATACTCTTAGGTTACTTACAATACTGATAGTTGCAATTCAACTTTATATACCTAGCCAATCTCTAAGCGTAATCTGTATGGGCCCTGGTTTTGTATTTTGTGGGATATATCCAATAAAGTAATGCAACTGTTAACGTGCCTTTAAACAATCAATTGGCATAATTAGTTCTACATACTTACAACCCTTTTTTGTCCCACCCAAACACATTTACAATTTAATAAGTGAAACAACATAACATTTTTTTGCAATATCTGCAGAAAATCTACAGATTTTACCTTCAGGTTGCTGAGCGTGAATAAACTGCAGAAATTCTGCAGATTTCGTCTTCAGCTTTTCAGCCAATCAACATACTTTGAAAAACAGTTATAATTGCCGTAGTCCTAACTGCCTTTTCAAAACATGTTGACAGGCTTATAACTTCTTTAGAAAGTACAAAGAAAGTACAAATAAACAAGTAGATAAAAGTTATCCTTTTAAGAACGGCAGTCAGGCTGAATTTGGTTATACTCAGGACTAGCAATTAAAAAGAACCAAACAAAAAAAAGCTGACTGGCTTATATAAATAAATCGTCTCACACCCTGGAACTGGAGGAAAGAAGTTTGCTTCATTTTTTCAGAGGCTTTTATATCCTCTTTTTTAGTTTTAGCAGCAGTTGTGAAATAAAAATGTTAAAAAAAACGTAAAGTTGTGTTGTGGATTTTTTTTTATTAGAATTTCAAAACTGTTACAGACAACTTTAAAAAATGATGTAAGTTTGGGCATGGCGTGTGCTGTCAACATTTCTACTTAAAATATTATTTTCTGACTTGCACCTAAAAAATTGCGATCTACAATATATTAATTACCATAAAACGTGATAATAATGATTTCCTACCTCCAAAAGGGAGTCATTTGTTATATATCAATATGTTGTGACCGTTAAACATCTTGAAGCACCACTCACGTTTCCGTAATTTGTATACGGTTTAGCCGCCCAGCTGATATCGAGGCTCTGGGACAAACGTGGCCAAAACTTAACGGAGGATTTATTTCATAGTAGGGAAACTGTCCTATACAATTTCGTTTGCTGTCAACCACAAGGTATTGTAATCTTAAAACGTTGCTTCAGCAACAGTTAAAATACGTTTAGATAAGCTTTTTTAATTTTGGGGGGAATGTTGCACTACACGATAGTTACTCTACTCCGTATTTAGGGCTGTGCTGTTAAGCCTATTTTTCCTGCGATCAAAATCGTAATAACTACCTAAAATTGAAATGCACTGAAAATTATTTCTTTTTGGCCCCTCCATTTGGTCAGCATTACAGTGGGACGTTCGAATTTCTTAATCTTTATCCATAAAAATCCAATTCTCCGAATCCATAATAACCTAATCCTTGTATGGAAATCTCCACATTTACAAGTTTTCAAACTTTCCATCGCAGACGCATTTTCGGGTGCTCTTGTTGTGGAGGGAATGGGCGCTTTTCAGGCACACCCGTGCTTAAAGGTTAATAAACGTGACAACTTGCATAATCTAACATATTTTATATTATGGATTGTTGTCGCATACATTTTCGTAAAATTCGTTTCTGCCAAGCTCTGAGAATGAACAATAACTGCAGCAATTCTGCAGATTTTATATTCGGCTTGCAGTTTACAACACTGGCAGAAATTCTCCAGATTGTATTTTCACCTAGCTGAGATTGAACAACAGACTGCAGAAATTCTCCAGATTTTAAATTTGGGTTGCTGAGAGTGAACAACATCTGCTGAAATTCTGCAGATTTTACCTTCAGCTTTCAGAGAATGAACAATAACTGCAGAAATTCTGCATATTTTATCTTTGCTTGCTGAGAGTGAACAACAAACTACAGAAACTCTGCAGATTTTATCTTTGCTTGCTGAGGGTGACCTGCAAATAATATGCAGATTTTTCTTCACTTGCTGACAACTGCCGAAATTCTTCAGATTTTATCTTCTATTGCTGAAAGTGAACAACTAACTGCAGAAAGTCTGCAGAGTTTATCTTCACTTTGCTGAGACTGAACAACAGACTGCAGAAATTCTGCAGAATTCTGCAGTTTTTCTGCAGACCCTTAAATTTCTGCAGTTTTTCTGCAGAATATTTTTAGCTGGGGTTGCCACTGCACTACACATTACAGAGATAGTAAACAAACCCCTAATCTATATCTCATCATACATCTGTACCCAGACGAAGTAGATGATTAGACTAGATCCAGGTTTGGAAACAATGCTGCTGTAAACAATACGATAAACAATACGATAAACAATACAATAAACAATGCCATTTCAACAAAATATAGTAATGTACAGCACATGTTGCTACTGGGTGTACGACTACGTACGTCGCAATAAAACTTTTTGTTAGCCATTGTAGACTTAGTTGTCTCCTAAAGTGGGGAAAGCCCGCACTTTAACATGGCTGACGATGTGGATGTCTTGTTGCAAGATTTGTATAGAAGTAAAATTGTGTCTTCGTCGGACATAAACACAGGTCTCGTCGACGACGATGTCTT
>JAHWFP010191125.1:0-29262 GCA_023313725.1 Lithobius niger
GAAAATCCACCTGAATGGTGACATAAATCACCACAATAGGATGCAGTTGGCACCCTGAGAATTTACCTGAATGGTGACATAAAGCACCGAAATAGGAGTCAATTGACACTCTAAGGGTGACATATTCCAAAGATGGTGCCACTTAAAATATAGGGTGCCATAAAGCCACCTAAAAGGTGTAAATTAATGAACAGGTGCCGTTTAAAGGAGGGTGCCAAATGACCATTGCATAGGTGCAGTAATAATTCTGTGGTGCCACTGAAATGCAGGGTACCCATAGGCCACTCTAGGCCACCAAAGATGGTGCCACCTAAATACAGGATGCCATACAGCCACCTAAAAGGTCCCAATTAATGGACAGGTGCCATTTAATGATGGGTGCCAAATAGCCATCGTGTGGGTGCAGCAGTAATTCTGGGGTGCTACTAAAATACAGGGTGCCTATAGGCCATTTCAGGGGTAACATATTCCGAAGATGGTGCCACTTGAAATGTAGGGTGCCAAAAATCCACCTAAAACGTGCCAATTAATGGACTGGTGCCATTGAATGAAGGGTGCCAAATGGCCGTCGTATAAGTGAAGCAATGATTCTGTGGCGCCAATAAAACGCAGGATGCCTGTAGGCTACTTTAGGGGTGACATATTTCATAGATGCTGCCACCCAAATACAGGGGGCCGTACAGCCACCTAAAAAGTGCTAATTAATGGACAGGTACCATTTAATGTAGGGTGCCAAATGGCCATAGTGTGAGTGAAGCAATAATTCTTGGGTGCTACTTAAACACAGGATGCCTGTAACCCACTCTAGGGGTGACATATTCCGAAGATGGTGCCACTTGAAATAGAGGGTGCCATAACACAACCCAAAAAGGGGCAATTAATGGATTGGTGCCATTTAATGAAGAGTGCCAAATGGCCATTATATAGCTGCAGCAATAATGCTCGGGTACTAGTGAAATACAGGGTGCCTTTAGGGGTGATATACTCCATACATGGTGCTTCTTAAAATGGAGGGTACTATAAAGCCACCTAAAAAGTGACAATTAATGGATAGGTGCCGTTTGATGAAGGATGCCAAATTGCCATTGTATAGATGCTAAGTATTCTGTAGTGCCACTGACATTTAGGTAGATTTGCCTGTATACCCCATAACTTATCGTCAGTGACAACACCAAGATCTCTGTGATAAGAAACTTGCTCTAACTGCTTGCCAGAGAGATCATGTTTTGTTGCGACTGTTGTTATGGTCAAAGTGGAGAACTTTGCACTTCCCAGAATTTAAAGAAATTTGGGTAAGTTTAGCCCAATTACGCACAAATTTGAGGCTGAGTTGATGAAAAATTTCATTGGCATGTCCAAGCAATTTGAAGTCATCCGCGTTGCTCATGTTCCAAACTTTCAGTTTTGCAGGAAGGTCAGACATGAAAATATTAAAGAGTGGTCCAAGAACCGACCCGTGTGGACCTCCAGAGGTTACAGAGAGCCAAGTTGCACAAGCTGTACATGTTGTTTTCTAGAAGACAAGTATGACTGTATCCAGGAAACAGTTGAGTTCTTAAACCCAAAAGCCAGCAGTTTACTGATGAGGATGCTGTGAGCGATAGAGTCTAGGGGTGACATAGTTCATACATGGTGCCACCTAAATAAAGGGTGCTATAAAAACACCTAAAAAGTGCCAATCAATGGACATTTAATGAAGGCCGTTTAATGATGAGTGCCAAATGGCCATTGTGTGGATGCAGCAATAATTCTAGGGTGCTACTGAAATACAGGGTGCCTGTAGGCCACTTGTGGGGTGACATATTCCAGAAATGATGCCACATAACATACAGGGTGCCATAAAACCACCTAAAAAAAGTGTCAATTAATGAAGGTGAATTAATTAATGGTGCCATTTAATGAATGGTGCAAATGGCCATTGCATAGGTGCAGAGAAATTCTGTGGTTTCACTGAAATGAAGGGTACCTGTAGGCCACTCCAGGGGTTACATAAAGTTGGTGACATAGTTGGTGCCCCCTAAATACAGGGTGCCATAAAGCCACCTATAAAGTGCCAATTAATGGGCACGTGCCATTTAATGATTGGTTCCAAATGGCCATCATATGGGTACAGTAATAATTCTGTGCTACCACTGAAATGCAGGGTGTCTGTAGGCCACTCTAGGGGTGACATATTCCATAGATGGCACTACTTAAATACATTTGCCATAAAGCCACCTGAGAAGTGCAGATTTACGGGCTGGTGACACATGGCCATTCCTATCAGTAGCATGACGCTCACTTCGATTTACACTTATTTTCAAAAGTAAGAGATCACAGGACAACATGAAAAATGTTGACAGCTCATTTTCGATTAGACGGAAAACCAACATTCGTCTATCTGAAGACAGGTGGATGCTACCTAATCCTAAACTGCTGAAAAAAAATGTGCAAGATATTGACTGTACAAGTAGGTATTTTTGTACTGTGATATCTGACATTTGAAAATGAGAGCAAATTGAAGTATGTGTCGTGCTACTGATAGTGATGTTGTCATATTTCAAAGTAAATGCAAACACCGTATTTTCGCATGGCCATTGTATGAGGCCACAATAATTCTGTGGCAGCACTGAAATGTTCATTGCCTCTAGGCCACTCTACCGGTGAGGCAACCCATAGATGATAAAAATTAAACATAGAGTGTCATAAGGACACCTCAAAGTTCAATCGACAGACAGGTCACACTTAACAAATGGTGCCAACTGGCCATGCCGAATTTTAGTTCACTGTAATGACAATCGCCTAAATTCGCCCCATCAAGCAGTCCTGGCAGAAAATTCAGGGAAACGGTTTCGAAGTGGCAAAAATACCCGAATGACAGAAATCGTTCTCGGCCTTCGTGCCGCTCTCCCATTTTCTACCACTGTATGAGGCCTTCCTCTACTAAGCAGGGAATTAGCAAAGTACAGTGCTGACAACTCTAATTCAGCATGAACGTGACATGCGTCTGACAAAAGATCGAAAAGCGAAAGGCATGAGAAAAACTAATATGCGTGGAAGCAGATTAGTGGAACGCGAAAGATGAAAGAGCGAAAGGAGATAGACAGAAGTATGCAAATGCAAATGATGAAACAGCAAAAGGAGATCGACAGAAGCACGTAAAAGCGAAAGACGAAAGACGACCACACAAAAGAGCATATGACGCGGAAGCGAAAGATGAAAGGAGAGCAGAGAAAAGAGCATATGACCCATGTGCGAATAACAAAAGATCGAAAGTGACAGAAAAGATAGGAATAGACAAGCAAAGATGATGAACAGAATAATCGAACCTTTTATAGCTACCAACAGGGATTCTTCTTAAAATTCTGATAGCCACTCGGAATCTGAAAATGCATCTAAGCACGCCCACTTTGATGATGTGTCAACTATTTATGACAGCGATGGCCCATCCGGCACCCTGCTATCTGAGCTCTAAAAATCCATAGAAGCTATTGTTCCAGACTGCTTCTTGTAGAAGCCCATATCAGAAGATCTTCCCTGAAAACACAGAAGACTTGTCACTTGTTTTGGTTTCGATCCGAGTAATAAGCTTTCCATTTCGGGACAATAGACAATGCTTTTCACTATTTTACTTCACAATGGATGCCTTCTGAGGGGAAAAGGTGAACCACTTTAACTGGACAAAGAGCACCCAACCTCACCCTGGAAGGAAAAACTGGTTCTTCAAGACACTGGGTGATGGAATAGCCAACCCCAAATATTTTGAGACGTATTTGCAATCCGAATTCCTCACGGCCAAAGCTAAGCTTGATTTTGGAACATCCAAAGAAGGTTGAAGTACAGTCGTCCATCCTCAAGAACAAAGACAAGATACACCGATTTGGACTTAGAGCCAGATCGCAGCCGAAGTTCTCAACACTGGCACTAACGCTCTTTGTGAGAAGCTGTCAGCTGAAACGGACCCACTTAAAGCCAAACCCATAGTTCTGCTCATAAACGAGAAGGCCTGCTTCGTCACTTTACACTCTACTGGGTAATGAGAACCCTCTTCAATTCGACTCTTCTTTTATGGGACTTAGCCCTACAATCTGCACCCAACCTGAATTACTCGACAAGACATGTGCTTCGTACCAATCCATCCATGAGGCGAAAAGTTTGTTTAGAGGCCTAATCCCAAAATGGCTCCTCGCCTTGAAGTTGCCCAGAAATCGAAATATGAGAAACCAAAACAACAATTCTAGCGCTTTAACAATCGTTCAAGCCCTTCTCTAAGCAAGGCTTCAAGAATGACTGGAACATCTCAAGAAACCAATTCCTTCAAGATGATTTCAACCAGAACAATGGTTACAACCAGCAGTCGTTTCGTCGGAAATCATTTTTGGGGGGAAGAGGCGACGGTGCAAACCGCAGCAACACACCTGATGCAAAAAGACAATTGCTTCGCCAAGTTTCAGAGGAAAACCTAGACACAAACAATGACAGAAGTCTGTTGGTGACACACATTACCAGTAGGAAGTCGCCTCAAACATCATCTACCATCAATATAACGAAAAAACCCTAGAATACTTTCAACAATTCACCCTGGGCTTCAAACCATCATTCAAAAGCAAACCAACACTGAATTCGCAACACCACCTATGGAGAATCTCTCAAACGAAATTCAGGAACTATTAAGAAAAGAAGCAATCGCAGAAAGCAAAGACCCTTTGCACCCGGGTTTTTATAGCTCAATCTTTCTAAGCCCAAAGACGTCCGGAGGAGAAAGATTAAAACCTCTCAATCAAAAAATGATAAACACTCACTTCAAAATGGAAACACTCGAATCCATCAGGCAATTACTCAAGGCGAAAGCTTAGATAGTCTTCATAGATCTTGATGATGCATACCTCTCGTCTCTTCCTCTTCCTTTACACGAATGTGAACTTATAAGAATTTTGGACCCGTCCATTTGGTCTCAACGCAGCTCCGAGAATCTTCACATTCATTCTGAGACCAGCATTGGCACACCTACACCCGCTTTAAGTCCAATCACACGCATAACTAGACGACTGGCTTTAAAAAAATCGAGACCCAAAACCATTGGTGAAAGATCTACAGAATACCCTGGATCTTCTTCACCATCTAGGCTTCAGAATAAATTTCAAATAATCAAGGTTATCCCCAGCCCAATCTTTCCTCTTCCTAGGGGTCTTATTCAACCTCTCATCTGCAACAGTGATGCCGTCACTGGACCGCATAGAGAAGATCGTACTACAATCCAGGAAATTTCTGAACCAAATTCGTACAAATTAGCAGATTTAAACAGACTTATTGAAAACTTGACTCCATTGCAAATCTTGTTCCATACGGAATATGGATCAACCGTCCCTTCCACCATTATCGCATAGACTCTTGGGGAACGAGTCAACGCTCGTTGGTTGACCGCGTAGACGAAAGCTTTCCAGTCAAGACACACCTATAATGGTCGGATGTTCAAGTCTTATCCCAAACTGTTACACTTCAAGAACTTCAGCCAGACTTAATCCTTCTTACGGATGCATCAATGGAGGGCTGCGGAGCAAACATAGGGTCTCAAGGCTTCAGGTCGGTGGACAAAAGACGAATTAAACCACATAAACGTTCTGGAAATCAAGGCGGTCTTCAAAGCCCTCAACCTTTTATGAAACAGCTTCGGGGAAAATAATGCAAGTCGAGATAGACAACACCACAATGGTAACATCTGTGGAAGGGAGGCAGAACAAAGTCCAGAAACCTTCACGACATCACCTTAGATTTTCATGCGTCGTATTCAGCTAAAGCCGACTCTCCTTTCTCTTCACATTCCAGAAAATCGGAATGTAATTGCAGACTTCCTCTCGAAAAGGCACAAACCAACTACTGGAGAGTGGACTCCCCGGGTCACTGGGGCTGATCGCCACTTGAGGAACTCCGATGGTCAACCTATTCGCCGCAAGGTGCAATGCCAGACTTCCTCTGTTCATCAGCTCTCTCCCAGACGATCAAGCTTGGGCAGTGGATGCCTTATCAACAACTTGCACGAACCTCTTCGGATACACGTTCCCACCATTCAAGCTTCTACCACATATTCTATAGAAAATAGAAACAATGCAAGGCCTATGTATTTTAATAGCTTCGAATTGGCCTGCAGCACTGTGGTTTCCTCAGTTCCTACAACTTCTAATAGACAACCCAAGGAGTCTGCGAGAAACGCAAGACACTCTACTCCAAAAGAAAGGAAGCATACTCCACCCAAACACTAGCGTTTTGAAACTACACTAGTGGATACTATCATCAGACTTTTGAAGAAGCGAGGAATGCTTGAAGAACAAGCCGTCAGAATTACAAGCAAAGCAATCGAAGACTCCACCAACAGAATTTATGACAACTACTGGAAGAAGTGGGTTCCAAAGTTGGATCGGATCACCGGGTCATTCGGGTTAAGTTTTAGGTCGGGTCACCAAGTCTGACTACCAGACCCGGAATTTCACTTCATAGACCCAGTGACGCGGCATTTCTGATTAGATCTTGTGACCTAGCCTGACCTGGTTAGTTAAATTGATTTGGAGACCCACTGACCCCCCAACTAAGCCACAGACTAAAATAAATTGAATATTTTTCCTGTGATAGTACCAAAAGTTTCGATAGAAAACGTGCTTTGCAATCGAGCACAGAAGTAAGGCTTGACATTTACACCACAACTTATTATATATGGCGAGAGAATATCGGTTTATATCGCATTCCTCCTGGTTGGCTTTCCTGTATGGCTCAGGCTTGCAACACTAGTTTAGACGTGTGTAAATGTTGCAAAAACATTCATTTTCCTACTTTTCCCATCTTGAGAAACGGGATTGGTGCGTACATGTAAATATCGCAAAAGCTATTCTAACAGGATGCTCAAAATTAGTTAGAAGGTGTGTCTTTTTACGACGAGCAAATCCAGCGTTTTACTCTTGTAATATTATCTATGTGTTACAGTGATCATTGGAGGGGGGGGGGGGGGCAAGACTTGTATTTGATTGATTTAAGTGAACAAGTAAAGCATTTGTTGCAGTTAAAAAATTTACTTACAGTAGCAAATAGGTCGTCAGGTAAATCCAGTTCTAGCCGGGTCACTGAGTCAGGCCACGTTGGCCGGATCACTGGGTCAGCGGGTCCAACCGAGTTACTGGGGCTGGGCGGGTCACCAGGTTAGTCCAGAAAACTGGGTCCAGCCGGGTAACTGGTGCAGTCCGGGTCACCGGGTCCCGGGTTAACCTATTTTCGGGTGGGTTCGTCGGTGTCACCTGCAGAAAGTCAGTCCAAATGCTCCCCCCTTTGCTAGAACTCCAAAGCTTTTTAACTGACCTCTTCAACTCAGGCTTAAAAGGCTCTAAACTCCGTTTTTAAAGCTACCGGAAGAAATGATATGTTAGAAGATTTTCACATTGCTACCCTAATAAAATCATTGGAAATTGAAAGACCTGCAACCTGGGAAGAGTCTTCTGGTTGGGGAAGACTGGGATCACTCTCAGGTTCTAAACTCGCTCACGAAGGACCCTTATGAACCCTTGGCAAACTCTAACCTTCATCTTTTAACAAGAAAAATTTATAAAAATTGATAATGTTGGTCTTCAGCTTGCGATGCAGTGATGTACAAGGCCTCTCAATGGACCCTGACTACATGTTTTTCCTTGAAGATTTCAAAGACATGTCACTAACACCAAGAGAATCCGAAATCTCAGAAACTGAACGAACCCTCAAAAACAATACCTAAAATCGTGTATTAAATGCTCAGTTGAAGCTAGCACCCACCCCCTACAATGCTTTAATGTCGAAATTGTGAAATAGTGGAGTAAACGCCCACCCCTTAATTTATCGTTTTTCTGCAGCAAAATTAACTAAAAGCTACATGCTGTGAATAAAGATAGTACTGCTTGCTATGCTTACTGGCCCCTTCTCCCTCCTTGGTAATAGTGGACTCTTTCCCTTTGGCTCCTAGCACCTGCACGATGACCTAGCCGCCTCCTTTCTTCACAGCAATTAAAAGGATGTAAAAATCAACCTTCCAGAGATAGTTCAAAAGCTTCAAATTTTTTGTGAAGTCCAGAATAGTGGAGTAAACGCCCACCCCCTATTCTTGCTAAATTTACTGTATATCCCACGGGCGTTTAATACACGATTTACGCTAATCAGCCCAGCTCTCACCGCGATCACAGGGGATGAGCCGGAAGGACTACTCTGCCCTGTTTGGGCATTAAGATTTTACTTGGAAAGAACTGAAAGGATGAAATTTGTAAAGGAAGAAATCAACTTTTTCTGTTGTTCAAAAAGAACTTCGATGAAACCACACCTGCCATGATAGCCAACTGAATAAAAACCGTAGTTATGAATGCCTATGAAGCATCTGACCTCAATTGCCACGACAGTAACATCAGAGTCACATCACATGAGCTAAGAGCTTGTCCACTTCTTGGGCCTTCCACAATGGCATCACCATTCCCGAGATTCTACATTGCATATGTCTTCATCTCATGACCTCCCATGGACTTAACAAGCTAGGACCGATCATCATAGCCAAAATACAGAAGCAAACCTATTTACGTTGCCTTTTGACTGACATATAAGTCCAAAAGGCAATGTAAATAGATTTGCTTCCGTATTTATTTAACTCTTGCTGATTAAAAACACAGAGTAGCCATCAAGTGCTGGTGAAACAACGAAATCACGACGTTTCGGTTCCAAGGTCGGAACCGTTTTCAGGTGAAGGGTTTAAAACATGTCAAACAACTTAAAAATAAAAATAAAAATTAATAAAATAACAGCAGAGCAGGGCCATGGAAATAAAACTTACAAGTCATAAGGATGCAAGGTTCCATGCAAACCACACCTGCCATGGTGTCACCCTGCCTGCATCCTTATGACTTGTAAGTTTTATTTCCATGGCCCTGCTCTGCTGTTATTTTATTAATTTTTATTTTTATTTTTAAGTTGTTTGACATGTTTTAAACCCTTCACCTGAAAACGGTTCCGACCGTGGAACCAAAACGTCGTGATTTCGTTGTTTCACCAGCACTTGATGGCTACTCTGTTTGTGTTTTTAATAAGTAAAGTGCTTTTTAACTCTTGCTGAGACGTCGGTTTTCCGTCCTCTTTAATCATAGCCATGAAGTGTTGTCCAGTCCCCAATGCACTAACGAAGAAAAAACGGCTCTTTTCAAGGCCACCGCATCAGAATTGAGATTCTAAATCCTGTTTCATTACAGTTTTTAATAAAGTGCAAAGTCTGTGACTTCTGGGGACCAGCTCCTAACCCCTAGGGAACCTGTCAGGTGGTGCCCACCGCCGTATTGACGTGGTCTGTTATAAATGCTAAAATTTACATGTAATGTATATTTTCGTTTAAACAATACAAACAGAATTTATCTGCGGCGGCAGAAAATATCTCCTATTTTGCCAGTTTTTGTTCTAAGGGACCAGCCATTATTTATGGGGGGGGGGGGGGGGAGGCGGAGGAAATGAAAATGTGACCACCAAATTTTCAATGACCCTGAAAAAATCTTGACCCCCTGAGTCAAAGTCTCAAAAAAAATGCAATTTTCGTATACCTGTTGAGGATGTCTGCAGATGACATCCTGTAGCCAAGATAGGGCTGTAGCCAAATTAAGTAAGTAGCTCTCCACACCGACAGTTACCATTAGTTATAAGGAAACGTGTCTCGTTTTTCACGAAGACACGTTGGGTTAAAAGTGTCCTATAAAATGTTCCTTACACCCATTTCTTGTCGAAATTCATATACAATAAGTATGATGAACACACTGTTTGCTTGTTTGCTTGTTTGCTTGTATGCCCACATCTGTAACATAGTCAGCACGTGAAATACAGGAGCCAAGAAACCATAGTTTCAAATCCTTGTAAACACTCACCTCATGGGGGTCTGGAGGAGGAGGGGGGGGGGGGGCTTGCCCACAGAAGCTGAGGTGTTTTTGGAAATCTCGACTGCTGAAAGTGTAATTTTTGAGTGAAAAAACGACTTAGTCTGCAAGTTTGGTCAGTGTGTTTTTGACCCCCCACCCCCTTGACGGAACCTGAAAATTTTATGGTTCCCCACCCTCTTGTGAGGATCCAAAAACTCTATGACCCCCCCCCTTCCCCATAAATAATGACCAGTCCCTAATCTTACTAAATTGATTCATCTCTGCTTGACTAAAGTAACGTTATGATCAAAATAATTTCTCAAACAACATAGCCTACAACTTTTTTGAGCAAGTTTTTGTGCTAATTGCATTCAGATGACTTAATCAAGGATGGCTCCACTCAGAAAGCACCTCAAACCAACCTGAACTTTTTTTTTTGCCAGTTTCTTTGCTGGAAAAGCAAAACATGTAAAGATGAAAGGTAAGAAGTCTCTTCTCCACTTGACTTAAGGAAGGACAAGCTCAAAATTCATCGCGCAACCAACATACAAATTCTTTTTTTGTATTTTCTGCACTAACTGCGCCAAAAAAAATGTACTTCAATAATCGAGGAAGTCGGCTCAAAATTCATCTCACAACCAACATGCATCTTTTTTCGGTAAATCTTTGCGTAAATATTACTAAAAAATATTCAGACTAGAAAATCTTAAATCTGTTGGATGCGTGATACAGAATCCACTTTGTAAATAAAATACAACGATTGTATGTTTTTTGTACGGGTGGGGGGAGGGAGAGTTTTTTTTTCAATTCTGGACAATTGAAATTGACAAATGTTGGCTAGTTTTGCTGCTAATTTCATTAAAACATCTTTCATCGCCTACAAACAACACAACTTTTGGGCATACAGAGTGCCCCCCCCCCCTTTTTTTTTCATTTGTTGTTCAATAATTTTCTGTGCGCCACCCTGCCCTACGAAAAAAAAAGACGTAGTAACGTGTCTAAACTTGTATACTTCGGAGATTTTGTACAAGACGTGTTAAACAAAATCTTCGTCTTGCTCCTCTGTTCTTTTTAAAATTATATTTCTTTTTTTTTTATTGTTGACTGTTTTTCGTTAGGGAATATTTCTTGGATTATAACCGGTGAAAACTAGTTATTTTTTTCTTGCAACTAAAACATACACGGATTTTACTTGAAACACGCGGGAGAAAATGCTTGTTCAGACAGTTTTAACATATAGTGCTGCACGTATGTCCAAAGTAAACACGTTCCTTTAACGAATTTTATTTGCTTAAAGTTTGCACTTGATTACGGATGTCATCAAGATTCACTAAAACCTGTAGACACAGCCAAAGCAATGCTGCAGCCATTCTGCTCACTGTAATGGCCGCACTGTGTTTCTTGCCGCTCGTACCCTCTAGCGCGCATGCGGGAGAAACTCCTTCCGGCGTTATTGTGTGCTTCCGTGCGATCATGTCGGCAACCGGTCGTCCGATGTATGGTGGTATTTTTAACTATTTTAAACATTCGTCGTTAGGTTTGTGGATTTTGTGAGAATGTGCCTCGTTACACATGTGCACCAGCTTACAGAATTGCATTAGGTATTCAAATTGGACCATGTATACCTTTGTGATGCAATTGGCAGAGATTGGCATCTCAAGAACTGCGTTGCGTTAGGCCTAACGCATTGCGCGTCGTACAACGCAAGACAACTGTTCAAGCTACCAACAGGTAAGATAATTACGTTACTGTAGTAATTTTTATCCCGATCTGAATGAGGTTTGTTGCAATGTATTCTTCTTTCGTTGTGCTGACATTTTAAAGGTCATTTACACCTTTGTAAATGTACAAACATTCGGACTACACAGGACATTTAGGCTCAGGAAGCCCAAAAGTCATGTGCAAGGTTGCCAAAATAAAAAAAAAAGACCCTAAAATAGTCTACAACTATGACCCCCAAAAATAATATTTGTTGTAGGCCCCACATTTTACTGTTCTGCCCGTTTTGGAAATGCGGCTGTTGGGAAAAGCACATTTTTCACGCCTTCTGTAGAAATTACAAATTCAAGGTTTGCTGGGAAAGCTGTAATAAATTATCGTTTTTAACTTTGCCATATGTGTTGTTAAAAAAAAGGGCGTAAAAACTGCTGTAAAAGGAAAAATTGACTTTCCCCCGGAGGAATTTTCTTTCTATTGCCTAAACTGAAAATATACATTACCTGTAATTTAGCATTCTTCTTCTGAATGCAATTATCCATAGAGAACTTGAGTTGTTGAGATCCGACCAGCTGTCCTATACCGGCGCGCATGCGCGCACCCCTCCTATAAAAACTATAAACCCGAAAAGGCCGCCTTCTTTCTTCCTTTCAATATCTCGTTGTGGTGACACAAGAGGGAAGGTAGGGTCGGAACAGGTAATATATATTTTCTTCTAGGCAATACAAACAAAATTCAGCCAGTCTCCAGGGGACGGTAAATTTTCCTTTCTAGTTGCCGTCGAAAATATCATTACCCGTACATTTAGCATTTAGAGAAGATTTCGTCCAAATGGTGGTGGGCACCACCAGACGAGTACCCTAAGGTTTGGAGCTTGTTCCCCAAAAAGTTACAAACTTCTCACTTTATTGGAAAAAAATACAGGAAAACTGTGAATTTGGATCTCTTTTCTACATTTTGGTGGCCCTGAAAAGGGCCGTTGGTCTTGCTGGTGCTTCTTAGTGCTGGGAGGGAGGGGGGGGGGGTGGACGACAAATGCTGGTGTGACGATGGGTCCCAGGTGATGAAGTCGGTTGGCATAGTTGATTGTTGTGTCCCGCTGAGGTTGGGACTTGTGGCTGCTTTGGGATGTCGATGTTGTTGTGGAATGCCCATGAAGTGGAGATGGAGATGGCTCTGAGTTGTGACCCTGATGTTATTGTCGGTGCCGACTGAATCGAAGTGTTGTAGGCATGGAGAATGACTTTTCTTTATTATGGTTGTGGAGGTTTCACTGTAAGGTCTTTTGAAGGGTGGATTGCTAGTCCCTTGCGAACTTCGTTGGAGTTAGTTCTGTTTATGTACAAGAGTAGTGCTCTGATTGGACATATGACACGTTCGGGTTCGTCGCCAATCATTGTGGAACGCGCCGGTTTGGTGATGGTCTCATTTGATAAGTGTCTTGGCAGTTGGCACGAAAAGAGTCTCTTGTTGTTAGGTAAATGACTTGGAAGTTGTTCGAGAAGAAGCAATAAGTCGCGTCAATCGAGAGTGCTTGGATTTTACTGCAACGTAGGCTCTAAGCGAGTGTGATGAGAAAAAACTATTTTGCGAGTAAGGTTGGGGAGGCTGCAGCTTGAAAGTGGTTCGTAAGGTGCCTTCATTAGGGAGTCGGTAGTGCATGCCAGGTCCCAGTCTGGGAAGAGTCGGCGTGTTCTTGGTCTCTCGATATAGGCGAAAATTAACTTTTTGACCTTCCGGTTCCGACCAGTGGCCAGCAGGAAAATTTAAGTCGACACAAAGGAAGAGCCCTTCTAATCACAAAACAAAAACTGCCACTTTTTTTTTTGGGGGGGGGGGGCGCTAAACCTACTTTTTAAATTGATTATACCCTAGCTGCAGTGAACAAACTGGACATCAGTACGCAATAGCCATAGGCCTCTTTATTGTCGAATCTGAAGAGCAAATGGTAATATTTTGACGGTAGTAATTTTTTCATTCATAGGCTTGGAATTTTAACAAATAAAAAGCTAGTTTGAAGACATTAAGGATTCCACCAAATAATCACAATTAAATAACTTTAGCATATTTTTTTTTTTATCAAAAGTGGGAAGCTATTAAACGCAGTCATGCTTGTCATGACAAGTGGGGAAAGTGGCCGCTGGTGCTAAATTTTTAGTCGCCAAATGGCAGCATTTAATCGCCAGCTAGCTAGTGGCCGGTGCTAATTTTCCCCTATATCTCTCGACTTCAAATGATTTGATGAGCGTGGAAATCCGAAAATCCTGTAAGAGGTCTGTTTTGCTTGATGCCTTGAAAACAGTGTTGTGGATCCTTTGGTAGACCTGACTGCTTTACTGGCAATTCAGATTGCTTGGTCTACAAGCATCCCTGTCGTTTTGAGGCATTCGACGATATTAACCACCCGTAAATGCTGTTGTTCGAGTGGAGCTGAGTCTACTTCTTCTGTGAGAAGATCCTTGATTTAAGGAAGGCTGCTCGGGTCGTCGATCAGCAGGTTGAGGGGTTGAGGGAACCACTATGAGAAGAAATAGGCCTTCCATTGTTTTATGTTCGCCAATATCTTAGGAAGTAGTTTGAACGGTAGGAAGAAGTATCCGAAGAGGTGGGTCCAAGGGTGTGCAAGAGTGTCGACTGCCCAAGCTTTGTCGTCTGGTACTGAGCTGCAAAGTGGGGAAGTTTGGCATTGTGCCTCGTGGCAAACAAGTCTATCACGGGTCTGCCCTAGATGTTAAACAGATATTCGCAATTGGAGGTCTTCAGTTTCCATTCTCCTGAAGGGAGCTGATAGCATCGAGAGAGTCTGTGATCACATTGCAGCTTGCTGGGATGTGCAGCGACAATTTCGTTGTCCTTGTTTGCATGCAAAGGTGGAAAACTTCGGACATAGATTGCGTGTAGTTTCCTGGATCATGTTCCTCCTTCTTTCCGGAGATAAGCCACTGCTGTGGTGGATGGTGTGCAATTGTACGAGAACAATTTTTCCCGAGATGAGCATCTGAAAATGTCATAGGTCGTTTAGCAACCCTCTCCAATGTCGGTCGCCACTCGCCATTTGGCGAATGGCAATCATCAATCAACAGTTGGCGATTTGGAATTTAGCGTTATCCGCCATTACGGCGACTAGCTACAGAGACTTCCACTCAAAAAGGGATATCTCTGGAACCGTATACATTAGAGACGAACGATTTGTGGCGTTCTGCTCAGATTTATAAGGGCTATATAACAGCTTGTTTTGCATTTTAATACTGGAGTTGAAAAAAATTGCACAATTTTGTTAATGCAAAAATTAGAGATACCATGCATCATGTAAGACTTATTTGGTATGTGGCGAGTAGAAATCGTGAAATGGCAAGTGCTTTCGAAAATCTACTGGCCAAGTGGCGACTGCTACAAATTTGACATTTGAGAGGGTAGGCGTTTAGGACCATTTTCAGTAATAGGATGTTTTTGTGATATTGTTCGGATGAAGACCATAGGCGTGAAATTTCGTGATAAGCAATGTGTGCTCCCCATCTGTCTAGTGATGCAACTGTTAGCAGATGGGCATCTGGTGAACATTCGAGGAGGGGCACATAATGCGAGAGAACCAACCCTCTCGAATGTCATTCCAGTTGCAATCGCCACTTGGCCAGTAGACCTCATAAAGTACTCGCCATTTCACAATTTCTACTCGCCACATGCCAAATACATCTTGCGCCATGAATGGTTGCTCTAATTTATGCATTTACAGAGATGTAAAATTTTCTTTTACTCCAGTACCATTGAAGAAAAGGCTGTTGTATAGCTCTTAGAAATCTGAGCAGAACGCCGCAAACCATTCGTCTCTAGCTTATACAGTTCCCAAGATATCCCAATTTGAGCATCATTTTCTATTGCTAGTCGCCATTTTGGCGAGTAGGGCTAAATTCCAAGTCGCCAACTGAGGATTGCCATTCGCCAAATGGCGAGTGGCGACCAACATTGGAGAGGGTTGGAAAGAACCATGACGTCCGACCACCATAGGAGAGTGTCAGTTGGGAAGAAGTTGTCGAGTGGATGTGTTGATGTTCCTGGTAGAGAACACCTTCACCAGGTGTTGATGCGTTAATGATGCAGGGGTCTGGTGATCATCTGTAAGTAACTAGGTTTGCCAGTGAATCCACTTTCTCTATGAGTGAGTTTAGTTCCATCTACGAATAGGAGTCTTTTTGAAGGAAGGATCTTGACAGGGAGGTCAAGTCTTTTCTTTCTTTGCATATTCTTTGCAGATCCGAGGTTGAAATGGACGCCTAGAAAGATGAACGATAGAGCTGAGATGAGTCTCTATTTCTCTATGTTTACGCCGAAGCCTAGTTGATTGAAGAGACTTTTAATGCTGTAATTGCGCTGTTGATAAGGACTGTTGAACTTTGTGCTTGTTAGAGCTAGTCGTCTAGGTAAGCGCTTGCAGGGATCTGATTTTGGTGTAAGTGTACCAGAAGGAGTTTGAGAATAAACGTGAAGATTCTTGGGGCGGCATTCAGGCCGAACGGTAGGCAAAGGAATTCATAGACTTTTCCTTGGTAATGAAGCAGAAGAGATAGCGTACCGATGCGTGGAGAGGGACGTGAAAGTATGCGCCTTGCAAGTCTATCATCCAGTTGCCTGTTTGAGATGTTAACTAATTGAGTCCAAGGTTTCCATTTTGAAGTGTGAATTTTCCATCTTCTTGTTGAGAGACTTTAAGTTGAAAATAAGACGAACAGGAAAATGGAACTGTAGAATCCTGGATGTAGGGGGTTGTTGCATTCTGCGATGGCTTGTTTTGAGAATAGGTCCCAAGGTGGTGGAGAAGCCAAGACTGGTTTGGTTTTAAATGTTGGTCGAAATTGTCTTTGATGATTGAGAGAATTAGAGGTTCAACACGATTTTGGCCAGGCTGGGAGCAAAAAGCTCCTGTTTTTCCCGCATCCTTTCTTTTGAAAATCCTTTGTCTGAAGCCCTTTTGTCAAAACCTCAGGCACTGATGGGAAGATCAACAGGCGCCCCAAAAGACGCTTCCTCCTGGAAGACCTCTCCACTGACCAGCCCATCCCCAGTTCACCCTGATGTTGTCGTCGGCTCGTCATCATCTCTTTCATCCGGACATTCAACCGCACAGCAGTCTCCCTGTGATTCACTCAAGCAATCATCTCTTCCGGCGTCTCCACATGGATTAGCATCTTCTCCAATTATATACCGCTTGCCGCCGCTGATTTCTAGCGCACTGTGCCTATCATCCGTACTCCCGTTGGCTTTCAACCACACCACGGTTAACACATCAACATCGCCTGTCCTCTGCGGTCGGACCATCAACTCCACTCCCAATCTTCTGATTCTGACTCTCTAGTCCGAACTCTGTTGGGTTAAGGAAATGTCAACCAGTAATGTAAAGTCAAGTACCACTGAGGCGGAAAAAGACTTCATCGTTCCATGTCTTCTGCAGAACCTTTTCTAGACCTTTTCGTCCCAAACTTTGGCTCCCGCTGCAGCCCTCACCGATCA
Organism: Lithobius niger; assembly: GCA_023313725.1. Lineage (NCBI taxonomy): Eukaryota > Metazoa > Arthropoda > Chilopoda > Lithobiomorpha > Lithobiidae > Lithobius > Lithobius niger. The sequence continues at coordinate 17,094 of JAHWFP010191125.1, forward strand.
GCCGCATTCTAAGGATCAAGTCCACAAGCTTATGAACAGGGGCATTCGTGGTTTCCACTACAAACAAAGGCTTCTCGTCTCCAAACAACACACTCATCACTGAGCAAGTCTTACACCCTTGACAGGATTACGGCCACATCTTACTGCTGATACCTCTCGCAAGCGTCATCGCTCCACCTTTCGTCTCCGGCAGACGACGTCGCAGTTCTCCATCAGACAACGTAGACAGAACTTGGTCGTCCAACCTACATTCAATCTTTCGTCGACCATTCTGATCATTTCAACTCTTCCGTTCGTCTCCACGCTGATCTTCATCTCAGCTTTTCTGGTAAAAGACCAGACAGCTCCAGGCCTTCTCAGTCTTTCGTCACCGACAGCGACAGTGGGTTGGACTCCACATCGGCAATGAAGCCGTATCCAACCCCCACCATCGTCAAGATTTGAAGCATCATAACTTTTGTGAAGACTCGACCCTTTCGTCCATCATCATAGACGAGTCTTCGGCTAACAACTCTGATTTAGACGACCATCTTCACCATGCTCATTTCTACGAGAGCTTTTGCGACAAAGATAACCCTTCGGGAATTCCTCTTTTCGATTTTTTAAAGACGGTGAAAGACATCATCCCTGACTGCTTCTCTACAAACCATCATTCCAGAGTCTGGAACCTGTCAAAAACAGGATTATCAACAGGCTTGAGGTTACGAGCTCGGAACCTCAAGCGTCATGCCGTCCTAGGACAATCAACCATGCTTCTGACCACATTTTTGCAGAACCGCTCGGCAATTACTCGGCAGGGCAAACAACTCGAACTCAACAAAGAACCTCCCCCGCCAATACTCAGCCGTGAAAGTTAGTTCTTCAAACCTTTCAGTGACGGCTCCATCAACCCCAAGCATTTTGAAACATATCCACAATCTAAATTTCTCAATGCCATAGCTAAGATGAATTTCAGGATGGCCCTACAAATCTCTGAAGAAAATCGAAGTCCCTTCAGCAGTCTTCAAAGACACCTCAGAGCAGTTTTCCAAGCCGACGTACTCAACATGGCTGCCAACGCTCTTTCTGAAAAGCTTTCATCCGAGTCAAATCCACTTGAAGCCAAACGCCTAATTTTCCTCATCGATCAAGTCTTCAAGAAGGCATGCCTTGCGACCTTTCATTAGATTAACTGGCTAACAAAGACCCTTTTCAACTTGTCACTTAAGGTGACACCCCCCTTTGTGGCCTAATTCCGAAACTCGCAACGCACTTGGACATCTCACAGAAACCGAAAGAATCCAAACAAAGCAACAATCCAAATCTTTCAACAAAATCCATTTTGTTAAGGTAACAAGGACAAGTGCCCAAGACCAAAGAACAACGACTCAAACACGAACTACAATGGCAACTAGTCATTTGTAACCGTGGCAGAGGCAGAAACAACAACCGTACCTTATCGTCTGACCGACAAAGTCACTATTCCTCCCCAGGCACCAGAGGGACACTCTCGTAACAACCAATGACGCGAACCTCCTTTTGTCCATGCATGTAGGAGGATGATTTCGTCATTTTCTACCGGCCTAGGAAAAGTTAACTTCGAATCAGCTAATCCTCTCCATCATAAACCAAGGCTTTCGCCCACTTTCTCCAGAAAACCAACTCTTGTCTCTCTGCCTCCATGGGAATTTGCCCCTTCAGTTTCTTCTCACCTTTCATTCGAAATCCAAGACCTCCTCATGAAAAGAGCCATCAAAGAAAATCCAAACCCCCTTTGGCCAGGCTTCTACATTTCAATCTTTCTTTGACCAAAAAGGTTTAGCGGCGAAAGGTTCATCTTCAATCTAAAGCCTTAAAACTGATAAATAGAAAACGATCACTTCAAAATGGTAACAGTAGACACCATTCGTCAAAGTCTAAAGCCAGGAAATTCACCAGTATCCTTCAACTTAGAAGATTGCGTTTCTTAATGCATAGGTACATCATCTCTTAGGTTTCATGTACAACGGCAAGGTCTACGAATTTCAATACTTGCGTTTCGGTCTAAACGCAACACCAAGAATCTTCACACTAATTCTCAAGCCCATTCGGGCTAATCTTCAACAAAATCAAATCCCAGCAAATGTATACTTAGACGACTGGCTCCTGCAGGACCAAACCCCCAACCAGTTTACTGTCAATTGCAACTTCACCATAAATCTGCTCAATCAACTTGGCTTCGGCATAAACCTAAAAAAAAATCAAGGCTCACCCCAGCTCAAGATTTCATCATCGTAGGCGTCTCATTCAACCTTGCATCTGCAACGGTAATGCCATCAATAAACAGAATCGAGAACATCACATCACAAGCTCGGTCCTTTCGTCAAAAGCCACATCAGACGCTAGTAGAACTCAACTCTCTCCTAGGGAAAATAGACTCCAAGGTGAACCTCGTCCCTTACGATCGTTGGATGACCTGACCACTTCACCACTACTGCATCGACACTTGGGGAAAGCATCATCCGCTTATCACCCTTACGCTACCAACAAAAGAAGACTTCCCGTTCGACACTCTCCTTTGGTGGTCAGACGTCCAGATCCTTTTGCAGTCGGTTTCACTGCACAAACCCCTAACCAGATCTTCACCTCGTAATGGATGCATCTTTGGAAGGTTGGGGAGCTCACATCGCTTACCGCGAAATCTCAGGCTTATGGACAGCCCACGACAAAACCACGTCAAAGTTCTGGAACTGAAAGCCATTCGCAACATCTTTCTCCAATTTCAGAATTTAATCAAAGGGAGAGCAGTCCAAATCCAAGCAGACAACATGACATCCGTGGCATATCTGCGAAAGGAAGGAGGCACAAGATCCCGTCAATCCACGAAATCACCTCGGCAATCTTCAGACTCTGCATCACTCTAAAAACCACGATTCTACTGATCCACATCCCAGGCAATCTGAACGTCATTGCGGACTCTCTTTCTCTTGCCACAAGCTTCCCTAAGGGGTCGACCTATTCGCCATGAAGCACAATGCCAGACTTCCCCAATTCATCACCCCAGTCCTTGACGACCAAGCATGGGAGTGAATACGCTAACATTCCCTTGGAAGAACCTTTACGGCTTCCTCTTTCCACCGTTAAAACTTCTACTACAGATTTTCCTGAAAATCGTGTCGTCTTAGGACGTCTTCCTGTTAATAGCTCCGAACTGGCCATCGGCTCCATGGTTCCCTCAACTTATGGATTTACTCATTGACAACCCCTGAAAACTACCAGACTTTCCAGCTCAACTGTCGCAACAAAAGGGAACCCAGTTCTACCCACACTGCAGAGCTCCGAATCTACATGGGTGGCTACTGTCACCGGACTCAAAGAGGCAGGAATTCCTGAGGAACAAGCCACCAGAATCGCAAGCAAAGCCATCAGAGAATCAACCAACAAAATGTATGACATTCATTGGAAAATGTGGTTTCGTTGGTGTAATGGAAGGAAAGTCAATCCAATCAATTCCCCCTGTGCCTGAACTCCTGATCTTTTTCACCGACTTTTTCAAAGAAGGCCTAAAAGAATTCACAATCCTGATTTACTGTTTGACTTTAAACTACAGTATGTCTTTAAAGCTGCATGCAAGTCCGACATTCTTGATGAGTTCCCATTTCATCACTCATCAAATCCTTTGAAATTGAATGACCAACAAGTCGCTGAGGCTTTCCAGACTGGGACCTATCAATCGTCTTGGGCTCCATAACGAAAGCACCTTATGACCCACTCCTCAACAGCAGCACCAATATCCTCACCCGCAAGACAAGATTCCTAACAACCCTTGCTGCCAGCCTGCATTGTAGCGAGTTTAAGCTTTACTATCGACCCAGCTTTCTACTTCTTCCACCCTAATTTCACAGTCGCTCATCTAATTCCAAGATTCCTTTCGTGCAAAGACTCAAAAACCTTGTGAACCATCACAACTGATCATCATCCCTGCATTTTGAAACTTAATCAGTGACGAGCTGGAACGCCTTCTCTGCCCTGTACACGCACTGCGTTTCTACACCTAAAGGACAGAAAACAACAAATTCAGCAGAGGACGAATCAACTCTTTCTTCCCTATAAAAGAAATTTTGGCGAAACCTCCACAAGAATGATCGCAACTTGGATCAAATCAGTCGTCATACACGCCTACGAAGATATAAACCTCAACAGCGCCAACAACATCATCACGGTTACAGAACATGAACTGAGGACCTTCTCAACAACAACATCCAATTCCTGAGATCCTCGCAGCAGCATCCTGGAGAAGCATGTCAGTCTTTATGTCACACTCCTTCAGGGAGATGGCCATACAAGCCAATGGTCTTCACTGTCTGGGACTCATCGTCACAGCCAGATGTGTCATGAAACCCCCTTAAGCAAGACCCAAAACGTCCCTTTTCAAAAAAAAGCAATCTCGTTCTCTGCTTTGCTGCTAGAGATTAAAGATATAGAGCTGCCAGTCCCGCAAGCCCTCGTGCGCAACGCATGCCTCTCTATACAAGTACTTGTGAGCATGTACCAGCATCTTTTCTTCTCTACCTTTCCAACCGGTTTGGACGTACTCTGCTCGTTCCAGGAATAACGTTGATATAGTGTTACTTCTATCCTTCGTTTCCTTCGCCTTCCCTTTAGAATGCCGTGCGCCAATGGTGCAACGAAGGAGAGTTTGGCCCGGGTAAATACCCCTCCACCTTCGTCCGCTTCACCTGTGGACCCTTTGTTTTCCTTGTCGAGGTTTTCAACCCTTTCGGCAGCATACCAGGACCCACAGTACCGTCATCCTTTGCCTGAAGGGTCATTGCAACCTTCCCCCGAACTTCTTTGGAACCCGAAGGTCATACTACTCTTCCAACTACGGCTGCTTCGCCCAACGTCATGGTCAGGTGGTGGCTGCCACTCCTGACATTCTGACTTTCAACATGAACTTTTAAGGTGAAAGAGAGTTATACTTGCCTCAACCTTTACGTTAAAATCCGCACGATTGTCAGTAAACGAAGGACAAGTCATCCTTCGGCTATACCTTTGGATTTATCTACTCGCTCATCTTTACTCCTCGATTCCACATCCTTCAGTGGCCTCTGATACTGGCGAGCCTCTCTCCTGGGACATAGTTCATCAGCTGATGCAGAACGCCTTTCGTTCTTTCGGATATAAGCGAAATGCCTCGCTTCATCAATCTCCTCTACGTCCACCCATGAATGACAATCTGGCAACTCCTACGAAAGGGTCCTGAAAGCGACAGCGACCCTCTTCCCTTACAGTTGTTACTCCCGTGCAGAATCCAGCGTGCCCTCCATCACAACTGGCCCTCCTTCGGTTCAAGCAACCTTACCCCCTTCCCCCCTTCGCAGCATGTTTCATCTGCCCCTCAGCTATATCTGGAAAATGGTAGCGATATTGAGATAGCTTCCATTGGATCTGAAGAGCCTAGTGCTTCACTTGCAGCAACCGGTTAGGAGCCCCAACTTGCTCATTTTTCTCCCTCCTTTGCGGATGACCCGGACCCTTCGGAAATCCATTTGTCGGATCTCCTCAGAACAGTAGAAGACATTATTCCGGATTGTTTTCTTTACAAACCTTCTCTTTCCAAAGGACCCGTAAATAACCACAGCCTTAATATGGGCTTTGAATTTGGCCTTCATGACCATATTCTTTGAACGCAGGCCATTTTAGGACAATCGACCACACTGATCATGACACTCCTCCGTAATAGTGGCCTCCTGTTATGGAAACGCAATCTATTGAAATTGGACAACGATCCACCCCTCCTCGATCAGGATGCGAACCATCTTTCTTTCAGCCCCTCGGTGATGGGGTAGCCGGCCAATCCCAGTTCCTGACAGTCAAGATGGGCTTCGGCATTGCTCTCTTCATTCCCCGGAAGGTTTCCTTTTCATCGGCGGTCCTTTGTGACAATGATTGCCTCCTTCGTTTAGGCCTTCGAGCTGCTTGCCAGGCCAATGTCCTTAATACTGCTGATAACGCACTCGGCGAAAGATTGGCCACTGAAGCAAATTAACTTGAAGCAAAACGATTATCCTGCGTTACAGGACCGGTGTATCAGAAAGCCTGCTTCGCCACGTTCCACTCGGTGAACTGGCTCACTAAGGCTTTGGTTATTCCTCTCTTCTTCTTTGCGACATGGCTTTGGATACTACCCCGAACCTCAACAACTCAACCCTCCATGAGCTACGGAACCAACCCCTGCCCAAGTCTTGACACACTCTTTCGAGTTCTTATTCCCAAATTAGCACCTCATCTAGACGTTGCCCATAAGCCAAAACTCCCTCGCCACAAATTCTGACCCTTTCTGAAAGTGTTCTCTCGGCCCTTTCGGCTAGAACCAAAAGAAACCTGGCACACTCCTAAACCCCAAGCAATATCAGGATTTTTCAACCCTGCCCTTTGGAAAACTCAGCCCTTTCGGGCAAGAAACTCCAGCCGCAGACGAGGCCAGACCCCAGATCCGGATTGATGAGTGCGACATCAATCTTCCAGCCCTAACCAGCGTTCTCAACCTATCAATGGTGCGCACCCTTCGGTTTTTTCAGTGGCTAGTAGCCTGCGCCACTACCTGCCAGCCTGGTAGAGGCAGGCTTCGGACAATTTTGTGCTTTCAATCATTCACACCAGCTACCTACCAGTGTTCATCAGAGATCCTCCTCTTCTTTCTCCCCCAGGGTCAGTCGCCCCTGGAGTCTGCAATCAGCTTTTAGAAGAAATACGTACCCTCCTTCTGAGAAAAGCCATCCACGAATGCCTCAGCCCCCTTCGTCCAGGGTTTTACAGCTCGGTATTGCTCTGTCCAAAGAAAACCGGCGGCGACAGACTAACATTCAACCTTCAACCTCTCAACAAGCGTACAAAGAACCTCCATTTCAAAATGAACATTACCTTTGAATCCATCAGTCACTCCCTTCACAAGAGCTATTGGACGGTCCCCATCGACTCAGAAAATGCGTATCTTCATGTGTCCCATTGTGCGTCAGTATGCCACCTATTCCATTTTATCTACAACAACAAGGTTTACGAATTTCTATGCCTACCATTCGGCTTCAATGCAGCACCACGCATTTTCACGACCATATTAAAACAGTCGTGGCTTTCGTCCTGCAGAACTTACCTCGACGATTGGCTACTTCCCCACGATTCAACTTCAAGACCTCGGCTTCAGTATCAACATCAGCAAGTCGCGTTTTGGTACTTCACAGACCTTTGTTTTTCTCGATGTATCCTTTAACCCAGCCACGACTACCATAATGCCTTCCGTCGACCAAATCACCAACGTCATAACCTCAATCAGAGATTTCCTGTGAATCCTGTTCTACACCCTTCGGGATCTCAACCCGATTATCGGGAAGCCTGACTCCCTGGAATCCCTTGTCCCACACATGAAGTGGATGGTTCGACCACTCTATGATTCTGCATCGACGAATTGGGCCCCCCCCCTTATCTCAATAACGCAGCTTCACGAAGTATTTTCCTGTTACAACGCTGCGTTGGTGGGCAGACTCTCTCACCCTGTCTCAAGGAGTACCACTTCAGGAACCTATACCAGCTGTACATCTCTTAACGGATGCCTCTCTTCAAGGATGGGGAGCCCAAATAGCGGATCACCAGATCTCCGGAATATGGCCTCCATCCTCCGAGGACTGCCACTTAAATGTACTTGAACTTCGAGTCGGTCTCTAAGGCAGTTCAAGTCCACATAGACAACACCACTGGCATTACTTACCTCCGGAGGGGCAGCAGGACAAAGTCACGCAACCTACACAGTCTGACATCGCACATCTTTCGGTTCTGCATTTCAACAGGGACAACGCTTCTACTTCTACACATGCTGGGGATTCACAATGTCATTGCCGACCTCCTGTCATGGAACTCCCTTCAATCAGCCGAATGGACCCTCAAGACATCAATCTGCGAATCGCTGTTCAACATCTGGGGAAGCCCGTGCTCGATCTTTTTGCCATAAGGTACAATGCTAAACTTCCCCTCTTCATCAGTCCAGTCCTATCCCAGACATACCTGGGCAATAGATACACTAACTTTTCCCTGGGAGAACTTGTTTGCCTATTGTTCCCCCCTTAAAACTTCTTCCCCTCGCCCAACAGAAGATAGCCTAATCTCCCAGCCTTTTTCTTCTATAGCTCCGAATTGGTCGGCTGCCAGTTGGTTCCCTTTACTACTGGACCTCCTGGTTGACCTGCCTCGACGACTACGTCACATTCCCGACCTTCTCTCCCAACAACAAGCAACACAGTTCGACCTCCGACTTTGCTTGCTACAACTACATGGGTGGCTACTATCATCGAACTACTCATGACGGCAGGTGTTCTGCTAAACAGGTCTCCCACATTGCTAACAAAGCAGTCTGATCCTCCACTAACCACATTTATGATAGCCATTAGCCAGCTGCTACATTGGTTTCACTGGTGTAACTCAACAACAGATTGATCCAGTCCGTCCCACTCTACCACAGTTTTTAGATTTTCCCTCCGACCTCTTCGGGAGGGGCTTTCAAGGTTCTACAATCTGGTCTATCAATCATCCCTCAACACGATTCGGCCAACAACCAACCTCCTCGACGATTTTTGCATCTCTGCGCTGATAAAATCCTTTGAACTTGAACGACCTGTAACCCGACGACAATTTCCAGATTGGGACATATCCATTGTCGTGAATAACTTAATGACTCCTCCCTATGAACCTCTATCAGGATGTTAACATCAGTTTTTCTAACATGCAAAAATGTATGTCTGCTATCCTTGGTGGCAGGCATTCGTTGCAGCGAAATGCAGGCTCCGTCTTCCGTCCCAGCTGACTGTTTTTTTCTCAATGGATTTAAAGAAGTTACTTTAATTCCTAGTTGCTCATTCCGAGCAAAAACATCTGAACGTTCTCACCCCTTCATTATCGCCGCCCTAACTAACATCTTAGGGAATGAACCCTACCTCTGCTCAGTTCGGGCACTACGTGTTTGCTTACAAAAGACACTTTCTCTTCGGAAAGGACGCACTCAGCTTTTTCTCCCCTTCACTAAACCTGATGGAATATTTTGCCTCGTATGATAGCCACATGGATCAAGACTGTCATCACCAGCGTCTATGATGCCATAGATATGAATTGCGCAGCCAACATCCTCGTAACCGCCCACTGACTTAGAGCCATTTTGACATCCTGGGCCATTCTTGAAGCTGCTTCATGGCGATGCACTACTGTGTTCACATCTCACTATTTTCGTGATATATCTCACCAGGCCGAAGGATTATGCCGTCTCGGCCCGTTTTGTGGCAGCTAGACGTGTTCTTTAAACCCCTTCAGCATTATCGAACGTTGCCTGAGATGCAGGATATACCCATCGTATTTTCACAAAGTTTTGGGGGAGCCACCCCACAACCTGAAGGAAACTCGACCGGTGGTGCCCTCCACCGCAGTGATGAGGTCTATTGGAATGGTAATATTCCAGGTAATGATATTTTTGGGGGCAAATAGAAACATCAATTTACCAATGGCACCTGGTTGAAATTGGTCTCTATTGACTAACCAAAAATATACATTACCTGACACCCTCCCTTCCTCCTCTCAGCGTCACCACTAGGACTTATTGGGGGCAAAAAGAGGCTGGCACACGCTCACAAGCGCCTATGTAGAGAGGCATGCGCACGAGGTCTTGTGGCACTGGCGGTTCTACATCTTTTTTCTGTAGGAGCAAAGTATTAGGAGAAGGGTAATGCTAATATTCCAGGTAATGGCTATTATCGGTTAGGCAATAAAAACCAATTTCAACCAGGTGCCACTGGTAAATGGGGCGCTTGCCACAGATTTTGATCGCTGGTTTTCGTATTCTTTTTTGTGTTTGATTTGGTCGTCTTCCAAGTTTTACTTAAATTTACTTACTTTTCACACAAAAATGTACTTTTAAAAAAATCACTTTATACAATCACGATTTTACAACATGATTTAAAATATCGCGATTTTAAATTGCAAATCGCCCAACCCTAGTAATTAGATTACCGAGGCTGGCATTCCGTAAATCATGTATTAAATGTCCAGGTGAAGCTAAAGCTCACCCACTCAAAATGCATTAATTAGGATCAAAATCGTGAAACAGTGGAATTAAAGCCCACCCCTTACTACTTACTACTTACTACTTACTACTAAATGAATCTGGAACGCTCTTTTGTGGCCTCATTCCTTCTCTTGCACCACATTTAGACCCCCCCCCCAAAGCCCAAGCCCTCTGCTCCAAAACCTCATTTGAACCCTCTGTTCAACAAACCACAAAACTTCATCCAAATCCCACGACTCCAGGAATTGAATCCATCAATCTAAAAAAATTCGACATTGAATCAACATCGAAAAAAGCAGCATTGTAACAACACTAAGGAATTCCAAACCCAACCATCAACCAAGCATCTCTCACTAGTCCGGACCTCCCCACTCGCGTCAAAAGGCAACAACCAGCCCTTTCACACCAACCAATCTTTTAAAGGCAAAAGTTTCAACGATAAGAAACACAGCTCCACGCCGACCGCCACAGCAGACAATCTTCCCCGGGGAACTGGAACAGATCTCACAAAAGCCAATGACGTCCTTTCTGCGTATCCTGTCAGCGGCCGCTTACGTCATTTCCTTCCAGCTTGGAAGAAGATAACCTCCGACAACACAATTCTCTCAATAATTTCCCAATGTTTTCGACCCTCCTTTCTAAAGATACCAGGCCTCGTCTCCCCACCATTTTGGAAGGACGCTCCCAAACCGTCTCCGGCACTGTCCAACGAAATCAACAAACTCTTGCTCAGAGCCGCCAAGTGTCAAAGCCCAGACCCTCTGAAACCAGGCCATTTTCCTTCATTTTCCTCAGGCCCAAAAAATCTGGAGGCGAAAGACGAATCTTCAACCTCAAACCTCTCAACCACTTCATGGAAAATCGACATTTCAAAATGGAGACCATCCGCCTATCACTCAAACCAAACGAGTGGACCATCTCCATCGACCTCTAGGGTGCCTGCCTCCACGTCCTCTCCACTCATCACCTCTTTCGCTTTATGGACTACAGTGTAGTCTACGAGTTCCAGTACTCCCTTTTGGATTAAACGCTGCTCCGAGAATTTTCACTCTTGTCCTCAAACCCATCCTAGGCCACCTCCACCAAAGCCAGATCTCCGCAAGCACCCACTTGGACGACTGGCTCATTCAGAACAGAACCTTCACCGCAAACCTGAACAACTCAGTCTTCGGCGTCAACTTAAAAAAAATCGAGGCTCACACCATCCCAGCACTTCACCTTCCTCGGTGTAACTTTTAATCTCGAATCCGTAATGGTCTCGCCATCAACAGAAAGAATCAATGACCTCCTTCTATAATCCCGCAACTTTCTCCAATCAACATCCCACTCCCTGACGGTCTCAAATCTCTGATAGGGAAAATGGACTCCATGGCGAGGCAAATCTGACCCCTTATGGCAGATGGATGACTTTCGCATTCCACCTCTTCCGGATCAACATGTGGGGGTCATCTCAGACATCCACAAAAGCTTGGAAACCAAACGACAACCTCTTCCCTTAAAAAAAAGCCTCTACTGGTGGTTAAACACATACAACCCTTCTCAGACTGTACCTCTTCACGAGCCAGCTTCGGATTATCTCCTCTTCATGGGCATCTCCATGTACGCATGGGGAGCCCATATTACCAACACGAAATCTCAGGTCCTTAGCCTTCCCTGACGTCAGACCAAATAAATGTACTAGAATTAAACGCCATCCTCAACGCACTCCATCATTTTCAGCACCTTGTAGCAGGCAAAATAGTCCCAAGTTCAAGCCGACAGCACCATGCATTGCATTGCACCATTACATTGCACCATTGCACCACAGCACCATTGCATTGCATACATTCGGAAAGAAGGTTGAACTCATTCTTGACAACTCCATCACATAACGACAGAATTATTCTCTTTGCCAGCCGACTAACACGACACTTCTGACTGTTCACATTCCCATTAACCGAAATGTCATTGCAGATGCCCTTTCTCGGACTAAACCACCCTTAGGAGAAAGGACCCTAAAGAAATCAATTTGCAAATTTCTCTTCATCACATGGGTACACCAATGATCGACTTGTTCACCATGCCAGACTTCCCCACTTCATCAGCCCGATTCCAGACAAATTAGCT
>JAHWFP010191126.1:0-33737 GCA_023313725.1 Lithobius niger
TGACATTTTTGTTTGTAATATCTATATCGTTTATCTGAAACACGGATTCTTCCTCGATATTTATTAGAGGCTGTGGCCCACACCCGCGTGCCCCTTCCTACTCAAAAGTACAACTCTGTGCAACTAATACACAACCATTTCGCCCTTCAACAATCAAATTTTTAGGAAAGACATAACACGTGAACGAAGAATGGATCGAAGGGGGAAACGTTGCCCCTTTGTGTACTGTAGGTGGTGCCAGTGTATGGTACCGAATGCCCACTGCAGTCATCTAGCGCCGGTGGATGACGTTGCCGACCAAGAGATGCAGGATCAAGTGGCTCAGCAGGTCGACCAGAATGTGGAGGATACTCCTACAACTCTGTTGCGTCCTCGTTCTCCTCCCCTTGGTGGTGCTAGTGATGGTGGAAATTCGATTGTACAGCCTAGTGTAACCCTTGTGAATGTAGGCACTGACCCCGGCCCTTCGACCCGATCTTCGAGTAATGTTGAGTGGGTTGTGCAGCATACGAGACGCATCCTCCAAGAAGCGCCCTCTCTCGGCAACCCCGGTGTCAAGCACGAAGTTCCAAGCTGTGAGTGAAAATAAGTTTGCATTGTTGTCTGTCGCCGGTGAATCGCCTGCTTCGAGTGTATGTAGTACAGTGTGTGATAGTGTTGGTGCGAACGAAGTTGTGGGTGGTTTGCAAGCTATGAGTTAAAATAAGTTTGCATTGTTAGCTGTCACAGATGAATCACCGAATCACCTGCTTCGAGTGGGCATAGTACAGTGTGTAATAGTGTTGGTGCAAATGAAGTTGTGGATGGTTCAGTGTCATGTAATAGCTACTAGTAGTGTATCCAACAAGGAAGTGTGCGGCGAGGAGTTCAACAGTGTTGAAAGCAGTGTAGGGTCGTGGGCCGAATGCAATGAAGAAGGTACCTCTGGAGCAGGGGATATGATTGTTGATTATCCTGTCAGTAGTGATCTCTCTGCTGATGCTATATCCAACGAAGGTGGGAGCAACCTGGGCCCAGAGGACCAGTTATCGTCAGTGTAGTTCTCTTGCCAAATGCCAATTCACCTAATGTGCATGGAATGTGAGGGGAGCCAGTAGTAAACTGGTGTAAATTGACCTTATTGCTCAAAAAGTTGATATTTTAGGCCTTGTCGAATCAAAATTACCTTTTGGCACTTTCCCTTTTTTGTTTGGTTTCAACGACATCGCTGGCCCAGGGTGTTCTGGAGTTCGGATGTTTATAAGAGACTGGATCCCCTTTCCCCTCTTTTTATTTCCTTTGTGTCCAGGTATTGATGGTTGTGTGGTGAGGGTGTGGTTGTAGTCCCGGTGGATCACGGTTGGCATAATCCATGTGGTGGGGGATAGTTTCTAGAACAGAGTGGGTGGGGTGGGTGGAGGCACTTCCAGGCTGCTGATTCTGGGAGGTGATTTCAATGCAAACTAGCTCTGGGTAAATGACCGGTGTGATGCTTGGGGTCAACACATTGGAACCGTTGGATCTTGTTGTTGTTCAAAATGGGTCTCGGACTTTCCTTATGGGGGTGTGATTCAGGAGTCTGTCATAGACTTGTTTCTGTGTTCTTCCAGCTTGGCTCCGCTGTTCGCTTTTGAGGTGTCTCAAGATTTGGGGGGCAGTGACCACTGCCCAGTGGCACGGTCCTATGAGAATTCTTCGGTTGTTCTTGGGCACTTGTCACCCCAGAAGCAGTCGTCTTGTCCGCCAGTTGGCTTAGGTGACTTTGCTCCCTGGGTCAGACAGTGGATTACACCCAAGGGGCGCCATGGTCGGCCTACCTCGCGGTGTCAAAACGAATATTTATTTTGCATTAATTCAGGGAACAACAACGTTTGTACAGAGTGGCGCAACAAATCGTTTTCGACATCTCTCCCTTGAACGGTTGTCCCCCCTACTGCAAATTGCAAATTACAAATTACAAATTGCAATTGCAAATTACTGAGCCAAAAAGAAGGTTACCAAACAATGCCTGTTATTAATTCAACACGAAAATGAAATTTGGCTATCGTTGGATTTAATTATTCCTGCTACCCTTCTATGCTTCGCACCTGGTCTATTGTCTGTACAGTAGTCTGGGTCACCAACTTCAAAGGTTAGCTCTTGTTTATGGCTATTTGGTTTTAGCTGATGTGTTTCAGCAGCGTAGACCTTATCTTGAATTGATGGAAGCATAAGCGATAGACGCATTTGGACATTACGCTTTAGAAATATCTTCGATGGTGTAGCTAGCATTGTACAGTGCATCACTTTTAGAGCTTGCATTAGGAAATTAATTAACGATCTTTCTACCGACAAGCCTTGGGAAATACTTGCTTTCACAGACCTTTTAAAGCTACGGACAAGACTGACCTTTTAAAGCACTTTCCTTCATACAAGGTCAGCAGGGAATGCTTTTTACATGTCGGATACAGCACTCTTTTAGATACATTTCGAATTCGTGACTTGTAAATTGTGGTCCATTGTTAGATACGATAGCGCGATGCAGCCCATGTGTTGCAAATTGCTCCTGAAAAATCTTAACACTACAGCTGGTAGTCGAATTCATAGTATACGCAAATACAAACTTAGAATGGGCATCCAACATGACAAGAAACATTTTTCCTGTAAAGCGTACTCCATATGGATGCAGGTCTTTCCCAAACAAGCTTTTTGCTAGTGACACCACTATCTCTGTTAATTCGGTACGGTTGACATTGTTTTACTACATTTTCGAGATCGTTACCAATTTTCAGCCATCATACAAGAGAACGTGCAAGTGCCTTAGTTGTTACAATGTCACAGTGGCCTAAAGGCAATTCAGTGAGGACTTGTGGTCTAAGTAATTCCGCTATTGTTAACCAATGACCCCAAAAAATTGCATTACCATCCAAAGACAGTCTGTGGCATCTTAAGAAAAATGGTTATTAAGTTCTCGTTAAGCCATCATTTGAGTAACGATCAACTATAAATATCAATCCATCCTTCAAAGCGAATTTTTCAAGCTGGTATGCCAAAATTGGAAGCATTATCATTCAAAGGCAGTTTGTGGCGTCGTAAGAAAAATGTTTTTTTAAATTCTCCTTCAGCTATCATTTGTGTAACTATGAACTGTAGATGGCAATCCATCATTCGAAGTGAATTTTTTCAACCTGGCAGCCGAAATTGAAAGTGATTTAGGGGTCTCAAGGTTCACGACTTCCAAAAAAAAGGTGGTCGTTTGGAAGGAGGCTCCTAAGGAACAGGCATTCGTGATAGAAAATCAGCTGTTAAATTGTCTTTCCCAGCTCAACTCCCAGCTGCAGCTCAATGTAAAACTGCACAAAGTAAAGCTTTTTGGTCAGTTTGTAGTATGAATCTTCTTCCAAACAAATAGTGGTGGAATCTCTTAATCCCAAATACTATAGATAAGGCTTCACAATTGAACTGAGCATAGCCAAGTTTGGCTTTTCTCAATGCATGCAAAACAAAAGCTATTGGCATATCTTCCCCTGAAGGTGTTACATGCATCAGTGCAGCGCCGACCCCAACCGGAGACGCATCGCACACTAGCTTGATAGGTATTGATCGGTCATAATGTGCTAAGACTTTAGATTCTAAAAATGCAGCCTTAGGCTTTTTCACTGCTTTTGAGCAATTTTCAGTCCACACAATGTAGTGTTAAGGATGCTTTAGAATCCTCATCGAGCTCTATCTGCAGAAACGCATTGGATATAACGATAATCTAAAAAGTGTAAACAAATCTTCCACCCTAAGCACGGGATGATACTCTATTTACAGTTGTGGATTCACTGTGCCAGACTAATCCCCCACTACCCTAATGTCTCTGTTAGGTGTTTGAACACTAGTACTGTGGGAGTAGCACAAAAAAACTGGTTTTAGCATTACCTCTCGCACTAATCGGTTAACTTTGGTTCAATCTTGCCTCTAACTACTAGGAGTACAGGTCTGGCCTTACAATATTTGGGACAGCATCAGCTTTAATTTCATCATCAAAATGTGTATCTTGTGCAACAGTTTCAAATACTGTCAACTTCTACCTTGTAAAATTGATTCAAAACCAGTTTAAAATTTGTCTTTCAACTTGTATCTAGGAGCTCTGGTTGCCACCAGGCGAAATGACTGCAAACAAACACTTGGCTTGGTTATTTAAAGTGACATTTAGTCTAACTGTACCCAAAGTTTTACCCCATGATTTGAGTGTACTATTCATAGGATTTAGTTTAACATTTGACCTGCACATGGGCAACAAAGTAGAATCTGAGCCTGAATCAACTTTAGTGGCAATTTATGGCCATTGAGGTCGCAGTGAACAATCCATTTGTTACTATGAACACTTGAAGTCGAAGTATTAATTTCTGATTCTCAGGACTCCTCAGCTTCATCCCAAGTGACATCTGAGTCAGAATTTGCAGACCTTCTAACATAAGTGCTTTTTTCCTGCTACACTGATGATTTTTCTTTTTGCTATAGTCTGTACCGTTTTTGGGTTATGAGATGTGGACGCTGTGTTGTCCATTTCATTTTTTTTAGACCTACAAATTTGGTAAGGTGACTAACAATCCCTCAGGCTGAGCATGTGTAGTTTTTGTACCTGCAGACTGTTTTTACGTGATTAGGGTATCCACAACAGAATTACCTTGCCTTTTCCAGCTGATTTTTCTTAGCATTAAAAGCACATTTATCTTTCACTGGGTGAGCAGAAGATCCCCTAAAAACTACGAAACATTTTTTTCAGCTAATTCCTGAGCGAGAGCAAACGTGTAGGTCGAATCAAACATTGATGTATCCGGGTTAGCTAAAGGCTGTTTTAATGTGGTTGGGTTCAGGATCCCCACCACAAATCTACCACGTAACATTGTTTCTAGCTTGGTCCCATCAGCTGCATCATAATTGCACTGCAAAGTTAACTGTTTTAATTTGGTAATACAGTTTGTTATCAATTCACCTGCAGCCTGGTCCCACCTCTGGAAAGTTACTCTTTCACACAGATAATTCGGCTTGGGGTACAAATTACTTGTTAACAAAGTGTTAATCATAGCCAAAGTTTTAACTGAGGGTTCAACTGGAGCACATGAGTTATGGAACAATCCATAGGTTTTTGCTCCTGCACTTTTAGCAAAATAACCACTATCTTAACAGTGGGAATGTCATAAGCAGAAATGTATATTTCATCACGCTCAAAGTAGGTTCAAGGTTCAAGGCTCAAGATTCTATATTCAGGTCAAACTCGTCTAACTTATTGTGTGCTAATGTAGGCATTGTAATACTTTCGTCACTACCTTCTGAACTCACCTCAAGAGCAGAAATGTTGATTTCATCACGCTCGAAATAGATGGCCCAAGTTTCTATATTTGGGTAAAACTCTTTTAACTACTTGTGTGCTAATGTAGGCATTGTAACACTTTCGTCACTACCTTTCGAACTTACCT
Source organism: Lithobius niger (assembly GCA_023313725.1). Taxonomy (NCBI): domain Eukaryota; kingdom Metazoa; phylum Arthropoda; class Chilopoda; order Lithobiomorpha; family Lithobiidae; genus Lithobius; species Lithobius niger. The sequence goes on from JAHWFP010191126.1 coordinate 5,427, forward strand.
CAGAAATAAAAGATTCTGCTACAACTGTTGCATCAAAAACTTTCGGCCCACTTCGACAAGTTTTCCTTGCTGAATCGCTAAATTTAACTTGTAATTCGTCCTCGTTGCTCATGAGCAGCAAAATGAAGACCGAGTTTAAATCATGCATTAAAGTAATGCCTTTCACCCCTTTTAAACTAGTTTTTAAATTTGAAGATTGTTTGCGTGTTCTTTTACAAGCTTCACGCATCACTAGTCTGGTTTTAGTGCAACCAACTAGGTCACACTTTATTAAGGGCGCTAACCCTTATTAATAAATAGTTAACCTTTTAAATATTTTACCAGACTCCCCACCCCACCACCGCAATGGCAACGCATACCTTAATGGAAGGCGCTCTAATTACATCAATTTTTCTTAACGAAATACCAAGGCAGCAGGTTACACACATGCACTGAACATTGACTTAAGAGGAATTAAATGACGAATTTGGGTCAAAAGGGTTAATTTTTAGCAAAATATGAATAGGATCGTTTTTGAAGGAAATTTTACACTGAACGTAACATTCAATTGGTCTGTTTTCAATCAGCTGAACGGTTTAGATGCTGCGAGCACGAAATTGTTTTTGGTTGCCATTTATGACGTTTGATCTTGAATGTAGCTTCCTACGGATTCTGAATCAAGACAGCGAACAATGCTGGTGTAAGTCATAAAATAAGTCATTAGTTACAAAATACTAGTTATACCCTCTTTCAAGGTTACAAGGGTTGGAAACTAGACTAAAATCTCATTCGCCATAACCAGCGCTATGAAAAGATTAGTTTGAGAACTTAGGTCTCAAACCTAAGTTCTCAAACTATTCAACCTATCAGTGTGGTCACTGACAAAATCTTTAACTTATTTAAAGGTGTTAAATTGACTTATTTTTATTTTGCATTTTAGTCTGTAACCAGTTATCTGGAATCATATCAAAAACCAAAACTGGTAAAAGGGGCCGCCAAGTTCCGAATGGTTCGGCCCTTCAAGGGAGTGATATCAACACACCAAAACATTTGCCAAGTTAATCGCACTGCTTAAGAGTTCGAAGGTTATAGGAAAACTAGAACATTGCTACTTTTGGTAGCAATGTTCAAGTCTTCATTTAACGTCCAAAGTATTATTCGGTGCGATTAAGTTGGCGAATGTTTTGGTATGTTGATATCACTCCTTTGAAGGGCCGAACCATTCGGAATTTGGCGGCCCCTTTTACCAGTTTTGGTTTTTGATATGATATCACTCCTTTTTTCTTTAATTGTGTATTGACTCAACTCCTCTACCGTGCAGATGTGTAATAAAGTGCCACTTCAACAAGAAATTGGTTTCAACAATTTACTACTATCTTTTGCTTATAGGCCCAACCATTCTCAACTTAGTCACCTCTTTATAGGTTTTTGGTTTGGTTTTAATATTGTTGTAATTTGTTTTATTTAGTTAGTTTTGGTGTGTTGATATTACTCATTTGAAGGGCCGAACCACTCTCCTTACCACTCTCCTTTGGTCTCCTCCTTACCAGTTTTTGACTTTGTTTATTACAGTTGGTTTATTTTTCGTGAATTGGACGGGAATACAATTTCTTTGCAACGTTGTTTTGATTTATCGTGACACATTAGTGTGTGTCTAAGCACGCACTTCAGTATACACGTTCTCATTGTCGGAACTTTGGCCGTCCAATGAGAGACGATGCCGACAATACTAACAATGGTTATAACATTATTTTCGTACTTACGCGCCCTCCCACGCCATTCCCATTACGCCCCCAAGCTCCAAACCATAAAAAGGTATGCAGTTCGTTTTGTACTGCGCCCATTCGTCCAGTTTCATAGCTGGAAGCCTTCCCGTTATCTCGGCATCGATGAATAATCACCCTATGGAAATTAACATGGGGATGATCGGAGTAGCTAGCTTAACACATTTACAACGTTATTGAGGGGCAGATTTTGCATTAAAAGCAGCTTAGCTGGCATTCGAACACGAGTTGATTTTTGTGAGGTGGCATTGCTCACGATTTCAACACAATTTAAGCTTTTGTACCGCATTATTATTTTCCCCAAGTACCTGAAATGTGCCCAACTATGCTTCAAGATATAAGACACTGACGCTATGGCGCCGCGCTATAATGGTTTGTGAGATGGCAACAATCTCAGTTACTTTAGATGTTGCAGCTAATATGCAGTTGGCATCCTTCTCGATTGCCACTGATTCCAAGTCGTGCATATCTATGTTGCGTTGCTCTCTGTCGTCCTTCTGTGTGAGTGACTCTCTGGTGTTCACTGTATGCAGGAAGTTGTGGGCTACCAGTCAGGTTGTGAATGTTACGCTTGTCTGGGTCAAAGGCCACAGTGGCTGTTGTGGAAATAAACTGGCGGATGTGCTGGCAAAGGATGCAGTTTATGGTACTGCTCCTGAGTACCTCTGACGCTTTTTGTGGCAATCGATGATGCGGCAGCTGACTCTCCGTAATTGGCATTCTTGGGGGTGGGGGGGGGGGGTGCTTTCTAAGCTTTGGCTTTGCACCGTCATCTATCTAATCTAATCTAATCTAATCTAATCTAATCTAACTGGAATGATGAGTGGAATCGTGCCACTACTGGTCGTCCCCTGCATGTTACATCCGGTATGTGGGTACAGTACCTTGCTGGATGGTCTGCTGAACTGGGTAGCTAGGGACTGGCCAGTCTCTTTTGCCTCTCATTGGCAAAGTATGGGCTGGGAAGACACAGCAGTGTGCTCAAAGTGTAGTAGCTGCCACTGTTGAGTATGCTCTTTTAGTGGGCAAGCAGTATGAGGCGCAGCGTGCTGCTCTTGCAGGATAGATCGCTTACCAAAAGTGGTCCACTGGGCACTCGAATCCGACGTCCGGGCTTCAGTCGAGCAAGCCAGACTTCCCACCCATTGAAAGTTTGAGAATAGGTTGAGGTCGTTTCGGTACCAAGGCCTCTAATCATACGCTTTACGCACTCTACTGTGCATCCACGAGCATGCGCTTGTGACCCTGATTATCCTCTACGTCAGCATCCTGTGTTCACTGTGTTTCTGCCAACCAGTGTCATGGAAGTGTGCAGTTGGCGCAAATTGCTATGCAAAATAATGTAGTGGAAGAGTTCTGTTTAGTGCCAGGTGTCACCTTGCGATAGCCTGGTGTAGTGAATCTGACAAGGAGGTCTGTAGTGGTGCAGCAAGTAGTGATGTCATGGTCTATTTAGTGATGTGGTCTACTTGGTTGGACTGCGTTTGAGTTATATGAGTTATACCAGCGGTGGCAGGTATGCAGTGGAGTGGGGTTCGTGGAGAAGCATGCCGCACTTTGCACAGTGGAGTTGTAAACTGCTGAAACTGGCCTAGCTGTTGACACTGGTGTATTGTTGTGAAGTGTGCAGGGTCGCTGAGAGAGCAGTGAAGAGTGTTTGTCTTGTGCACAGTGGCCTTTAAAGGGCAGTCAGTGTGGTTATGTGACTTTCTGATTCCGGGTCTTGTTCCCTGTGTTGGTTGGTAATTGTAGCAATAGTTAGTAGTTTGTAGCGCGTAAGGCTTTGGGCCATGGCCCTCAATAAAATTATAGCGGCTAGTGTTGCATGTGTCTTTATTTGGAGCAAAAGTGTTATAGACTACAACGAGCAGCTGGATAAAATACTTGTATGCGACATAAACGGTTGCAAATCTGTTGGACAATCGGGCATTACGTCCCTGTAATGTAGGACAACAGTTTTGGTTTTCGTCGGAAAAAAATTGCTACCAAAATTGTTGATTTTCTGTTAGAGGTGGGCGCGGGTCGGGTAAACCGCGGTTCGATGCGGTTCGGGTCGGTTCCAAAAAAAATAATTTGTGCGGTTTGCGGGCAGCTGCGGGTCTGAAAAATAAAATTACGTGCGGTTTCGGGTAAACCGCGGGTGAACCGCAGCTAAAATAAATAACCGCTGATAACCGCGTGTCATAGAAAATTCAAAACAATCGTGGCTATTGGGTCATGACGGTAAGGCCAATTGAGGTAGAAAATGCAAGACCCGAAACCGAAACTTCAAGTGGCACTATCACCGATTGAAAGCAGACGAATTCTGACAACATCTAGCGTTTGCTTGCCCCAAGCGAAGGAATGCATAACGGCATTTCTTTTAACGAAACAAACAAGCCACGACATCCTTAATTATTGAGTGAAAATTTGGTTCATCCTCGTGCACCTGCGAGCAAGTTATAAAGGTTAACAATATCAATGTCGTTAGATGGCGCCACAGTATTTTCGTTCGCATTTCAATTGGTGACAGTGCCACTTTCAGTGCGCCGTCAATAGCAAATTAAACCGTACAAACAGCAAACGCACGATTGAAGAGGAGGAAGGGACGCACGCTGGCATGACGTTTTAAAACTTAATTTTAACAAACTAAAAAAAAATCTTTGAAGAACAAAAAATAAAAAATCAACTCAAGAACAAGAACGGCGTTTGTTGATTTATAACAATGGCTTCGTGTGGCTTTCTTTTGTTTCCACTATTTTTTTTTTCGTAATCAATGTCTTTGTTAGATTTGTATTTAGCGGTTAACCGCGGGTAAACCGCGTTCGGGTCGGGTCGGGTCTTATTACAGCACACATTTGCGGTTTCGGGTCGGTTCGGTTGTCAGTTCAGACATTGCGGTTCCCTGCGGGTCGGTTGCAGTTTCTGTAAATGCGGGTAATTTCGGTTCCCAAAAATTGGACCCGCGCCCACCTCTATTTTCTGTCACTGGCTGGCTAGCTAACGAGGTAGCTACTAGTGGCCCGGAAGTCGTGTTAATTTCCATAGACTTTAAGAAGCCGATTATTAACGTCTCAGAAGTCGTTATACAAAATTAAAGTTGCTGTTTGAATTGGGAGAATCTACATACCTTTAGTGGTTTGGGAATGGAGGGTCCATGCGTTGGAACGCTAACAAACGCGTAGGGAGACTGTGGATTGTTAAAGTATTGTTCGTAAGCCTAAAAGTATTGTTCTGTATTGTTAAAGCATTTTGGGGTTCACGCATCTCTTGTTTTCGCCGGTCCACGTTAAGCGGTGGTCGAACACCGGGAAATGACGTACTGTAATGGGACATATCTGCCCAGCGTAACTCCTCCATACTAACTATAAGTTGCATAACTTACATGTTAACAAATGAACAACAACATGAAAATTATTTATATCAGATGTGTAGAATTAATATTTGGCTGCTTTTTTTTAGTAATTTGTTATTTTTAGTTTGCATCAAAAGAAATTATCCGACTAGGAAAAAAAAATCAACGTGCTGTCACGGCGGCATATATCTGGAATGCGGAACTCCTCCATACTAAATATACATTGCATTGTTACTGCGAAATTAACTAAATCCGCTAGAACCATCACGTAACAACATAAGAATCATTGCTCGCAAATGTGTAATTTCTGCAGAATTAATACTTGGCTCTTTTCTGCGAGTAATTGGTTTAAGGAAAGAATTCGACTTACAAAATCCATGAACCACACAATCATAAAATCGCATCAGTTACCAACACAACTTGTATCAACACAAATTCGACACCGTAATAAATAAAGCGTGCAGTGCCGCTCCGAACCGTGCAATTTGATTTCACACGTAATAAATAAAGCGAACGTGGCCAAACGTGGCCGAACGTGGCCGTGATTTTGCGCTCCAGCTTGGCCACGTTTCAAAACGTGGCCGGCGCGGTTCGGTACTGGACGGAGCGGAGCGGTTCGCTTTAATTATTACGTCTGAAATCTGATGCGTGCCGTGCCGCGCTGCGTGAAGTGACGAAAGGGCCTGCGACCCCATAATGCAACGCGCTGTTCGCCCCCAAAACAAACAGACTACGACTAATAAACACAGCTTTCAGCTTGAAGTTTTTGACTAACAAATTACGAAAGCGTCGACAAACGTTTAGGCCTAAAGTCAGAATTTTTGTAGCGGAAGAATTGGCCACAAAACCAAACGGAGAGGACCTGTAAAAGGGCTACCTATTTTCACCGAACATGTATTTCTTAAATAGCATCGCGACTACACATGCGAAAACTGATGCTTGCGAAAAAAAGTTAATGCGGTAACATAACGGTGACACAACCCTTTGAATCCAAACGGATATATTAGTAACGCTCAGGTGGCCTAATTCTGAGAAAAGATTTTTTTTTTAATCTTAAAAAAAAAAAACAAATTGAGAAAAAAAAACAGCCGATTGAAAAAAAGGGTTGCGAAAAAAAAAAAGATCAAAAGAGAAAAGCGGTAGGCAGGTCGTTTCCTAGTGAAATTTTTTGTCAAGGCTACTAACTTGACCTAACCTAACAACAACAGAAAAAAAATAATAAAACGACAACACAATTTATTTTTTCCTTGGACATTTTAGCTAGGTTTTTTTTTTCCGCACATGGGTAACTTTACTCGCAGTTCACTTGCGTATTTCAGGGTAAAAAATCAAATTAGAACAATGGAAATAGGCCTATCCGAAGCATAATTTAATTATCTTTCATTTGGTACTATACTCTTATCTTTCTTACTTCTGGAGGAATAGAAGGGCACACAGATAAACAAACCGAATATTTTAACAGTGTAGATTCCTCATATTTCTACTTTTTTTCTTCCGACGTACGGTTATCTATTTTTTTTACTTGTTGCCTATATTGTAGCCAAAAAACTTTTTCCGCTACAAAAACAATTGTGGTAACTGGTTAAAAATCAGTTAAAACCGTTTTTATGAACTAAAATGCCAAAATTTGCCTTTAATTTTTTTTGCCAAGCGACTAACCTAACCTATAATTTAACAACAACAGGAAAAACAAAACAAAAACGACAGTTATCTTTATATCTTCCTTAAAACACTTTTACAAGTTTTTTTTTTCCCCGCACACGCTTGAGGTGGTCAAACGAACAACATTTGCCGAAATTTCAATTCGGTCTGCTTTAATTTCGTTTCCGTAGTTGGGTTCTAAGCTTGACCGTCAGAGGGCAGTCGAAAAACGTGGCCGGCCACGTTTCGGTATTTATTACGTGTGAAATCAAGTCGCGCTGGGAACGTGGCCGTGGTGCAGAGCGGCTTGGAGCGGCACGGTACGGTACGGCCACAACACGCGACGAATTATTACGTGTGAAATCGGTATTAGAGTTCAGAAGTAAAGCTTCAGCAAGGTTACAACCAAAAACGAAAAGAATCCAGAACATTGTAAGTAACAAAAAAACTCACATTACGCTCAGCTACCAAAAGCGTGATATCTAAACAAAAAAAAAAAACAATAGATTGTAAGCTACAAACCCGCCAAGTTTCAGCCTTTGAACGTCTCTGGTATCAAAACCGAGCCAAGTTTCCACTCATCAGACATACAACGCAACTTTAAAACTTGGCGCATTGCAATCCTTTCGTTTGGAAGACCCAAGATACACAACCAGCATCAAGATGTTGTTGTTATTGTTGCTGTTTCATTATTGTTTCAAGCAAAACGAAGCGAAGCGGACCAGGAGTGGTTAACGCTCGTTAAACCCTTTGAAGCGAAGCGGTCTGTTTGAGGGAGTTACTTCGTAAGTAGTTTTTAGGTAGTTTGTAATATTGTGAGCGAATGGCTCGGAGGCTTTATCGATTCAATAAAATATCAATCAATCAATCAAGAGAAATAAATTGTCCCTCTCATCGTCGTGAGACAAATAACTCAGTTTGGGTTCGTGTTCCCTAAAAACAAACAAACAAACAACAACGTAGGGAAATAACACAACAAGATCAGACAATCAATCTGATCTCGGTTAATCAAAACTATTTGGGAACTAATAAATCTCAGTATCAAATCGCGGAGGTTCCAATTTTCGTTAAGTCAGGAAGGGTTCTCAAACAAAATACGCCACACTAACAGCTGGAGTGTAGATTCCTATTGTGCAGTGGTTGAAGAAAACGCCACTGTCGGCGTTGTAAAAATGAATTTTTAATTGAATATACGTAATTCAAACAAAAGATATTGTAGCAAAAATCTTTAACATTATTTCGATAAAATTCACTGTATATATATTTATTCGTAAAAGTCTGAACCATTCAAGTAAAAAAAAAAAAATGTAGCAATGCGCCAAGTTTTAATGTAATGCGCCAACATTGCGTAGTACGTATCACGTGTGGAAACTTGACTCGTTTGTGATATCCCAGACGTCCAACGTCTGAAAGTTGGCGGGTTTTTTTGCATATAATTTATTGTTTTTCGTTTAGATAGTTTTTTTTCTTAAAACTTAAAACACGCCAAGTTTCTTATTTGAAACACGCGGGAGAAAATGGTTGTTCATATAACTTAATAGCTTAAACATATTGTGCTACATGGCCTTTACTGGTTTTTATTTGCTTAAAGTTTGGTTAACGTTTGATTACCACAGTCATGTAGACCCACTGACAGTGGTGCCTACAGGGGCGGTCAGTGAGGAGCAACTCCTCACTGTCATTTTAGGGGGGTGGGGGGGATATCGATATATTTATTATATAACAACAACACACCACCAATCACCACAACACAATATGACCAGTCAACAGTCAACACAACACATAAATCCAGAAAAAGAATTATGTTTTAGTTTATAATTTTATGCACGGATGAATATTGATTGAAAACGAAACAGAACAGTAGATGCTGTTGCTGAACCTGGCTATTAGGGACCGGTCATTATTTATCGCCAGGAGGGATGTGGGGGGGAGGGAGAAAATTGGGGGGGGGTCATGAAGTTTTTGGATCCTGTCGTGGGGGGAGGGAATCATCCAGTTTTCAGGTCCCGCCAAGAGGGAGAGGACCAACTGGACGACTGGACCAACTGGACTACACTGACCAACTGGAAGAAAAAGTCATTTCTAGACCTCAAAAATGGCACTTTCAGCAGACAAAATTTCTAAAAACGCCTCAGCTTCTGGGGGGTGACCCCCCCCCCCCCTCCCTGATGTCAGTGTTAGAAGATTTTGAGGCTGTTAGTACCATTTATGCAGGTACAGTTTTTACAAATAACTTTGTATAAGAGCCTTTGGCACCTGGGTTCTTGTCTTCTTAGGTCTTTCAGGTCCTAACTATGTCACAGATGTGGGCATACAAGTAAACACTGAGTTCATCATGTATGAATCTTGACAAAAGATGGGTGTAAGGAATATTTTACAAAACATTTTTAATCCAACAAATCTTTTCTTGGCTGCAGGAATCATCTGCAGTGTCTCAATGGGTATACGAAAAGCGCAGTTTTGTTTGGGGGGGAGGTCACATTACTTTTGGGCCTTGAATGGGGGCAGTCAAGATTTTTTAAGGGTCTCGAAGGAAGGGTCATCGAAAATTTGGTGGTCACATCTTCATTTCCGCCGCCCCAACCCCCCCCCCCCCCGGCCATAAATAATGACCGGTTCCTTATGACGGGATAGAAATAAATCGTATGAAAATAATATGGCCCGAAATGTGCATGTGTGTGGGGGGGAGGAGGGGGGTGACAACCCAACCACTACTCCAAGTCGAAAATATGGGAGTACCATTCTTAAACCGGAAAGAGGGGGGGGGGGGATGGGCATTTGATATTAGGGGGGTAACTCCTCACTGGACCAGTGGGGGGAATAGGCACCATTGCCCACTGAAACCAGTAGACACAGTCAAAGCAAGGATACATCCTATCCCAGGCATGGCCAATCCCCGGCCCTAGAGTCACATGCGGTGTGGCCCTCTGAACCCCCAAGTCCGGCCCGCCACTGCTTAAAAAAAACTGTTGTAACCGGGCCGCTTTGTGTCATCCAGACTTAAAATATGTAGTCCTGAGTCTTAAAGAAAACCCCATGTGAAAATAAGACTCTTCCGTTCACAAACGATCGAATTAGATAACTAAGAAAAAAAATCATATATTTGGTGTAGTATGCCTACAGGGCCTAAAATTTAATTGAAAAAGTACCATAATACCTGAGTTATACTGCAGTCTACCAATGATTGTCTTGGCTCTTTTTACCATTGCTTTTAAGTAGGTGTGGCCCGTAGCTTATAAGGTTGCCCGTCCCTGGCCACACTGTGCTTCTTCCCGCTCACCCCCATCCAGTACGAATGCCGGCGCAGAGACAATTTCAAAATAGGGGCCCGGATGCGGCAGTGCAGTGTAGCCCCCCCCCTCCCCCCCCCCAAAAAAAAATCAGCTATTGGCACACGAGGTGAGCTCAGTGGAAGGCCCCTTTCATTTCGAAAAAGAAAGAAAGGCTACGCAAGGCAAGAGCCCATTAGAGGCCGCCCCCCCCCGCCGTGAAAAAAAATGCAGGTTTTACCGCAGCCCCGTGGACCCCCCCCCCCCCACCTTCATAAAAAATTAAAACAATTAAATTTTTGCAACACTAGACAACTTTTTCACGAAACTATAGCAATAACTTACTTCTGATATTTTGCGGTTACAAACAAATTTTAATTTGGAGCCAGTAAGAGGGGCCTACTTGGGGCGTACCCAAAGTTGGTAGGCCCGGAGGCGGCTGCCTCCTCTGCCTCATTACAGTTACGCCATTGTGCGGGTGAAACTGGTTCCGGAGATCGGAGTTACAGTCAAAAGGCCCCATTCATAACGTTTGGAGTGTAATTAAAGAAGTAAAATGTTCCCTTAATTAATACACCTATAATTCACCTATCACAGACGAAGTTGGGTGGAGGTGGAGGAACTTCTACACTATGACACGTAATGTGATAGTATACAAGTCCATAGCTATAATAGTGAAAAAAAAAAAAATTTTATTCCAAGCTTTAATTTATTTTAAAGTAAATAAAAAACGAAAAAAAAATGCGGAACGGCTTCCGGTTGGGGGTTTCCTTCTTGGGTTCCGGGGCCATGATAATCTTCTCTGTATCGTTCCCATTTTGGCATGTGCACTTGCCGAAGCAAGCACAAGCGTGAAGTTAGTTGTCGTGACTATATACCCGCTACAACGTAGCCTGAAATAGTCGTGACAGAGAACTCAACTCTTTGTTTATTTTATTAAAACTCTTTTTGCACTGGCCAAAGTGCTTAAACACACAATTGTTTTTATTATTTAGCTGATTAATTTACTCATCATTATATAATACAAGTTAAAAATAAATTTAATAATTGCTTATTCATGAACATTCTCAGATAAGACGCTGTCAACTAAATGAATAAACGTTGAACTTACGTTTCAGCAGACGCAGCGATGCGAGATGACATCTACCGAGAAACCTGTGAACATGCCTATTATTCGATTTCGGTTTCACTTTCGCGTCAGATAACGCTCCATCTTAATATGTTGTATAGCAGGGCGGTGTTCATACGCTGCTTTAGTTTAGATTTTGAAACAGTCTACAGTATTTATTTTGGCTGCACTTTAGGTGGACCAAACAAGGTCTTTATGTATAATTTTTTGTCCACCTCGGATTGGTTATAGTGAGAGTGAGATATACCCAACCAAATTCGTATCCACATTCGAGTTGTAGCAGACACAGGGGCTCGTTACAAAATACGAGCAGGACGGCTGGACGAAAAAAACAACAACAAAAAATACAATTGGGTTGTGTTGTGTTATTTTTAATTTTTTTTTTCGTCCTGCCGTCCTACTCGTATTTTGTGACGAGCCCCTGTGGTCTCAGACGCGTTGCCGTAAAGGACGCCGGCACTACAACATTAACAGCGTTCACCTGAACGGTTTATACAACAGCTTACACAATTTTACAGTAAGGTTAATGTCTCGTTAGCGTAGCTATTGACCAGGAAGAAAAATACAAACAAATTGGAAAAAAATGTTTATCACTCTAAAAAAAATAACTCACAAAACACAAAAATAAATCATGAAGCTATTTATTTCTAAGAAAAAAATAATGATGGAAATCTGGCACAAACCCTAATGGATAAAAGAAATGCAAACAGTGAATCTGTTACATATAATATTTTGGTTTTTGCCAGACAACTTTTAAAATGTTTGAACTGCTCTCTTGGCAAGTACATTGGGCAGTGTTCAAATGGTATATTGAAACGTCAAAATCATTTGTAATTTTGCCAGAATATCAAAAAAAAAAAAAAGTAGTATTAAGTAGGCGACTTAAAACTTAAAATTCCTGATTCCTTTGGGGAGGGGGGGGGGGAAGGGATAGGGAAAAATAGGCTGGACGTGCTCATGACGCGGACTTTTTTTTTTTTTAATTAGGAGTCATACACAAATGATGTCATGTTAAAGAGGAAGGTGGTATCGCGGGATTGGCAGTTTCGCAAAAGATTGGAACGTCTGTCTGCATTTGTGACGTCATGTACCATACTAACAAATAGGTTTAAAAGCGAAATAATGCCCATTTGAGCAATATAGTGACCTGAAAAAAAAAAAGGGTTTAACGAGCGTTAACCACTCCTGGTCATCTGCCCGAAGCCCTAAGGCCCTATATAGTGACCTGATATAACAGTGGTAAACAATGCTTTACCAATTGTTGAAAATATTGCCCCCGTTTTTCGGCTAATGCCCGCAAAACGGGGGGACATATGTTCAACAATAAAGTATTGTTATGTATGTATTGTTAAGTATAATAGTTAAGTATTGTTATGTAAGTATTGTTAAGTATGTGTTATGTATTGTATTATTATGGTTATAATTAATAATAAAAAAAAAGGTGGCATAACTCAGCATTGTTTTGTTGGCATTATGCCCCCGTTCGTTGAACTGTTGGTTCGAATTGACTCTCGTGTCTGTGCATTGTTAGACACACCTTCCCTTCGACAGCAAGAGAGAATGTGGCGGCGTTCGTGTTTTTCTATTATCAGTGGGCATTATAATGGAGAACAACCGAGAGTCTCGTGACAACCCTCCCACCCCTGTCGGCACGGTGTCAGTGGCTCACAACCCTTCCTTTTGCCATCCGCACATTTGTGCTAAATTCTGTTATAATATATTATTATTCAGTTATTATGATGGCCCACAATGTTATGTTTTTAGTGCCGACCTGGGAAGAATTTTGTAGAATAGCCCTGTGTTGTGTTGATGCCCAAACACGACTTAACAAATACAAAATCGTTTGCCTTGGCGACCCATGGACTTATGAAAACAACACAAACAGCTGAGTAGCGATGATATGATTGCTTTATTCAAGACAAAAAATGTTAAAAATAAAAAAAAAATGCAGCACAATACTGTTGCTACGTTGATCAAACAAATCACTAAAAAACCCGACCATTTATTTTTTGGCTAAAACGCCCACAATCTTGTACAGACAACAGTTACTAAAACTCCGACAGTTTTCATTTAAATATGCAAAATTTGAAGCTGTTTTTAAATCGATGTTTACGCCACCGAATATGTTAGACAACTGGTAATAAATACGTACAGCATCAACTGACTTGTCGTACATAATAAACAGCAACGCGCACTTGGCGTGCGTACTTTGACCAGTGCCGCAATTAGGGGTGGTTCAAAGGGTGCAAGGGACTCGGGCCCTGAAGGCCAGAGGGTCTAAAATTCACGAAACAGGGAGCCCAAAATGAACAAATTTCGCTATTGTTTGGTCTGGGTTTGGAGCCCTTTTGTACACAAAATTGTGTACATGCTGAGAAAGAACCCAACAGTTTGCCCATGCACCCCACCTTGGATAGTTGAGGCGGTTTTGACAACGGTTCCTATACCGAGGTTCACGTAATTCTTCGCCAGATAGTGGCGGAGTCTAGTGTGGTATGCATTTCTGGTTGGTGTACACCTTGTAAGCACACAGTATTCCATCTGTATAGTTTGGCATTTATGTTGACCTTCATCTGATTCGTTCCCTGCATGGTGACCTTGTAAGCTTCTATTGTAATCTGCCAATTGCCTTGAAGTCATAGTATCGGCGGCAATTGGCAGATTACAATAGATGCTTACAAGGTACACCATGCAGGGAACGAATCAGATGAAGGTCAATATAAGTAACAAACTATAAATACGGAATGTTGTGTGCAGACAAGGTGCACATCAACCAGAAATGCATACACACCAGAGTCTTTTCCACAAAGGCCGACTTTTGCGTTGACTGCTTGAGACTGAGCATTTTCATAAACTCAGCGAACAAATCACCGACTGTTTATAGCCTATTCACATCGCTGCAATATCTCCGACCGACACGTTCCACCGACCGTCGCAATGCCAACCAACCTCTCAGGCAGATGTTCGCAGTTGTTCATTTGCAACATTTCATATTTTTCGTAAGCGGACTGACGTCAACGCACCGACCGACCAATGGCTGACAAGCCACTATGAACACGATCAGCGAAATACAAGATGGTGGCAGGGAACACTTTAAAGCCTCGACTAATATTCTTTGCTTTCACGAACATCTGTGCAACGAGATAATTGCAGAGAACAACAAAAATCTTATGCTATACTCAATGGTGGCCTAATTTCTTAAATACAATATATAAGCACAATAGGATGGGTCGTTTAGGCCCAACGACACATAGCCTCGGTTTGAAAAGTAAGTGTTCTAGCTCAACTCATTCTGCAGCGTTGACTGGTCTGTCGTTGGTTGTTTGTTGGTCGGTTGTGCTGGTGAGACTGGGTAATTTTTAGTGCTTTTGGTCACTGGCGTTCCTTGTTTTTGTTTTTCGCTTGTCGGGGTGATCTGAACCAACACGAAAACTGACCACTTACAACAAGAGCGCTTAAGTCACGCTTAATTCCTTTGTGAACGAGAATGATGCATGTAACAATAAAGTATGATGCATGTTCACGTTCTCACCATAAAAAAACCTGTTCCCTCGAGATGCTCACAGGGCTCCCAGTCCTCCGATGTTACCCATTTTTTCATAGGATTCCTATAAAGCTCCTATAAATCGTGTAATACTCCTATATTTCCTATATTTTTCTGTTCTGTACTGAAAAGTTGCCCTGTTTGTGGTGTATTTCCGTGCTAAACTAATTATATAGATTCTAAAAAGAAGAACATCGATCTTCCTTTTCTGTGGCACTGCAACAAGGCATGAAAATGAAACATGAATTGGTCGAGCAGCCGAACACGGCCAAGTAAAGCATGTACCGTCCGTGTTGGGTATTCAAACATGATTTTTATCTTTTTATTGCATTGTAGGACAACCAAAAATATTGTAGTCCTATAATACAATAGAACATTCTCCCACTGCATCCAGGCTATTAATTCCCACAGATTGATTTTCCTATAAAGCTCCTATTTTTTAACAAACAATTCCTATATTTCCTATTTTTTATCCATCGAAGTTGGCTGGCAGCCCTGTGCTCATCATTTCTGGTTGCATTGTCAAGGAACAACTACTAAACAGTCTTAATTTAAATACCGGCTAAAAAATACATTTTGTATCTTATAGATAACTGACTTATTACCTCCTTAGTGGGGGCCCCTGTGTGACGACAGTCTTCCCCCATTTGTTAATTACATGTTTACAATAATCCTAGCGAAGAACAACTGTAGGTCCGCCATTTTTAGTCGGTGACTTCAGCACAACAACCGCCTCCTGCAGTCGAAAGAGTACGATGCTTCAGTGGTGACGTCACGCTGAGGTAACAGAAAATTCACCGAGCGTTTATGAACTACTTTGATAAGTTGTTTGAAGAGGTTATGAAAGTTCCTATTGATGCCAATTTTGATGACAAACGTTGCATATTTTCAGGAGCATTGTCGATTGGATTTAATTAGCTTAATACACTCGAATACAATTTCAGAGAGGTCTGGTGTATGTTTCAAATTGAGTATTCATTAGTTTGTTAGGCCCCCGTTGCGTCACTTCATCTTTAACTTTAACTTTATTAAATTGTCAAGGCGCGCATGGTGGGCATTTCATGACATGTAATTTTTACAACAAGAAAAGTATACAAAAATAAATAATTTGGAAAAAGTATGTGAACATGCAGCAACATCTGAACATCTGATCATAGTCCTTCGATAGGTAATAGGATCGATGGACCATGGTGTGATTGAACACCATTGCCTGGCGGATATGTTGGATCTGAAAGGTGTGATTCAGTGGCTTCTCTAAAACAGCAGCCATTGGGATGCAATACGCAAGAATCTTGCAATCCAACCCCCCAGGACAGGCCCAAATTTTTCTTCCTCCTCACCAGAATACACATACATTTACATGAAACGCTTATCATAGAAAAGCCTGTGCATTGTTGCAATGTCGAATCAAATAAACTGCACTACAAATCATAATAATAATAGCAATTACGTTCAACTTATTTGTTTTTTTTTACTCACGTGCTCATCACAATTAAAATATTTTTTCATTAGAACATACTATATTGCTATATTTTTGGTAAATAATTTTCAATTTTCTGACTGAATTATTCCTTTAGGACGAATGCAAGGGGTCTGTTTGACACCCACGCATTCTCACATAAGCAAATGTATCTTAAAAACACAAACGCCAGGAAAATGTGAGATTTCAAGCTTTCCAACGGTGTATCATATGTCACGATCCGAGCTATTGTAACAAAACTAGGAGATTTTCAAATCCTGATTTAAATATACCCACGACTGTATGTAACAAAGAGGTTTTTCATTACACAGTACCATGCACAATAGACATTACACTGCCATCAAATGTCTATTCACCACATAATTGTCTATTCACACACTTATTTTACTAGACATTTTTTCCAAATACTCTGATTTTTTCCAGTTTTTCAGTTTTTCCAGGCCCAGAGCAGTTAAATAAAAGGAAATAGAAGGGAATATAAGACTGAATATAGTGTGTCTGAGAGTATTCTGGTCTGATTATACGTGTGAGTATAGTGAGACTATATGTCTGAGCGTATGTTGCAGTTATATGTTTGAGTGTATTCTTCTGTTATTATATGTCTGAATGCTGTGTAGGTATGTGTCTGAACGCAATCTGGTGTAGTTATATGTCTTGAGTGTCTTCTGAAGTAATTATTTGACTGAGTGCAGTGTGGTACAGTTACATGTCTGTGTGTATTCTGGTATAATTATGTCTGAGTATGATGTAGTTACATGTCTGAGTGTATTCTTGTGTAATTGTATGTCCGAGTGTTGTTTAGGTATGTGTCTCATTGCAGTCTGGTGTAGTTATATGTGTTGAGTGTATTCTGGTGCAATTATATGTCTGAGTATAGTGTGGTGTAGTTATACATCTGAGTATATTTTAGTGCAATTATATATCCGAGTGTAGAGTTGTGAAGTTATATGTTTGAGTGTGGTCTGGTGTAATATACATCTGAGTGTAGGCTGGTTTAGTTATGCGTCTGAGCATATTCTGATGTGAGTGTAATCGGGTGTAGTTGTATGTCTGGGTGTAGTCTATGTTGTTATATATCTGAGTGCAGTCTTGTGTGGTTTTATGTTTGAGTGCAGTCTTGTTTAACTGTGGTATGGTGTAGTTATAAGTCGGCATATAGTTTGGTGTACTTATACGTTTGATTTAGTGTAGTTGGAAAGTTTAGGAGGGTTTGGAACTAAATACAGATGCAAACCTATTTACGTTGTCTTTTGGACTTATATGTCAAACTGCCTTAGTGAGGAATCGAATCCACGACCTTTGAAACCAAAGGCCGAGGTCCTGCCACTGAGCCATACTGATACGGTAGTTAACTCTTGTTGAGCCTTTGGCTTTCCGTCTTTGGAAATGTAGAAACTACCTGTATAAAAATACTAGAGATAATTGCTAGAATGCTAGTCATTCTCATCGGTCCTCCCCTAGAAAAATTACACCCAATACTTTGCTTAGTTTGGCTTTCCTATACCACTACCTATAAAAGATTGCTTAGTGCACAGACACTATTGCAAATTATTGCAAATTATGCAAATAGTAATAATAATATTTGTTTATTATATTATGGTGCAAGGAAAAGTGCCACATGAAGTACTAACTCAATCTTCTGTATGTGGCACTGATTACAATTATTTGGCATCCATTAATGTGGAAGTTAAAAAACTGAAAACAATACAGAGGAGTTAGTCAAAAGGAAACCAAAGGTCAAAAACAGATAAAGTGTAAATCAGTAAAGAATTAAGTAAATTTTAATAGTGAAAAACATAGCCTTCTACTTGGCCATAAACAAAATCAGTTCACAAGCATAAAAACTCAAATATTTAACAATAATACCACAATCAGAGTAACATTACAAACACCATTGATTAACAATCAACCGACCATTTAATTTAAAAAAAGTCACAGCCAAGTTTTCAGCTGTTTTAGTTATAGGTTGTAGAACGTTTCTGCAAAAAAGAAGTGTATTTGGTAATTGATTAAATTACTCAGGTGGTATGTAGACTTCCATAATTATTTCTATTCATTGGTAATTTTAACTGAATATTTCTATTCATTGGTAATTTTAACTGAATATTTCTATTCATTGGTAATTTTAACTGAAGAGTGTTTCTATGACTGTAATTTTTTTTGTCCAAAGAATTAAATATAGGAAAATATTTTTTAGGACCTTAAATCACGTCTAATACGGTATCGTGCTTTTTACACAAATAATGAGTCCTAATGTTTTCATCATTTTTAAACAAAATTTTAACTATTCTATTTTGTATCTCTAGAATTCTAATTATTTTGTATTCTGCTGCAAATGTATAATTTCCAATCCCGTATCTGAAGTGCATTTCAATCCATGCATAATATATTATATTCCTGTTTTTTTAAGCTACGGTAAGTATATTTTCTTTTAACATTGTAGTTTTGGCGTGGGTGCTCCTAATTTTCAAAATAAGTAGTTAATATGCTGCTTTTTTTTTCCAGCTTGATTCACTGGTTACACCTAAACTAGATATGTACTGTACCTTCTTTCTTTTTATGATATGACGTTCAGTCAGTGTATTCAAAACTATATACTTATCCTGGTTATTCACTTGTGTGGAATTCTAATATACATAAAAACAGTTTATTCTTCACTAATAAATACATCATTTAACATATACCAATTCGTTATATGCTCAAATTGCTTTTGAAGCCTTCCATTTTCCATCCATACTTTACGTGAATGAACACCAAAAAATGTCAGTAGTAAAAATGTGTGTATTGGTCTTTTCCATTGAATTGTCCATGTCATTAACGTACAATAAAAATAGAACTAGAACTAAAATTGATCAGTGTGATACACCACCATCACATATTAATTTGTCACTCATCTATGAATGACAAATTTATATGTGATGATGGTGTCCACAAGGATCAATATTGAACGTAGCTTGTCCTATTAAATAAGTAGCTAGACAGTATATTCTGAATTCCAAAACTTCCAAATAATAATAATAATTTTAATTCAATTAAATACATGAATGACTCGAAGTTTTCAAAGAAAACTTGTTTGGGTCTACAAATAGTTACACTTACCTTGTTATATAAAATTATACGCAGATCATAACATTTAAACACTTTTACAAACATTATTTACACGAGCAGAAATATCTGTACAATTATTTGTCATGTTAATAAAATGTACAATCTTAAATATTCATATAATGTATTTATGTAATCTATAATCATTAAAAACTTATGATGTGCGTGAGTGTGTTTACCTCTACTCATCTTGAACCAAGGCACATACAAAGATGGGAGTTGGACCAAAGGAAAGATAATTAAATTGCTCAAGTGGTAAGCCAATTTTTTCGCTGTAACTTGATATTATGACCCTTAAATATGCGGAAAAAAACGAAATAATAACATCAAAGTTTTTGTGACTCTCATTACGTTTGTTCATGATGTCACAGTTTGTTCATGCAAAGTTTGTTATGCCTGAACAAACTTTTCCTGATGAAACTATGATGTCATGAGCAGAGGGATGTGACGGACGAACTGTGAACAATGATTGCAATCAGTTTACATCGAAATAATCAGTACATCAATTTTGTGTGCTATTGGAATCAAAGAAATTGTATGAAGCATGGATCGACGCCAACAGAAACTTGACGTCAGTAGGAAACCAAAATTTACCTTGTTTTGGGTCCAGCCATTGTTGACACATGTAATGAACTTTGACATTGCAGTTCAATGTACTTTACTCGAACATGAACTTTTGAACATGAAGTTTTGCTTGCAAAACTTGCTTGCCAAAAAAATTATAAAGGACGACATATTTTGCACCATACTACATATAAAACTTTAAATTGGTTTTCTTCAAGTGATTGATGCACAGAAAAATACAGACCTGTAGGGTTTAAAAAGTTGCCAAACATTCCGTTTTTGAAACACGGAATTTCGTGGATTAA
Organism: Lithobius niger; assembly: GCA_023313725.1. Classification (NCBI taxonomy): domain Eukaryota; kingdom Metazoa; phylum Arthropoda; class Chilopoda; order Lithobiomorpha; family Lithobiidae; genus Lithobius; species Lithobius niger. Next base: position 25,561 of record JAHWFP010191126.1, read on the forward strand.
GCGAGCAAAGTGAGTTTCATTGAGTTTCTCGTTTCTCACTTCTGTCTTAATCTTTCATTTACTCTTACTCGTAGGGGCTTACTTCTAGAGTATAGACAAACAAACATGTGAACAAACAAACAGAACATGTTCTGAAAGATGTAGATGAAATGCAGGTGTGCTGAGGAATGTGGTGGACGCACTGTGAGCAATAATTGCAATTAGTTTGCTTCGAAATAATCAGTACAGCAATTTTGTGATACTCTTGGAATCAAAGAAATACATTAAGCATGGATCAACGTCAATTGAGTGAGCGATATGGCTAGCGGCTTTCAAAATGTCATAAATAGAAGGGAAATTGAAATAAAAATAGAAAGGAAAAGGCACACGATCAAGCACCCACCCAACCATCCAAACAAACATCAACAATTAACGAACAAACATATCAAAACGAGATTTGAAGGCATTAAGAGATGGGGCACAACCAACATGAGAGGGAAGGGCATTCCAGGCATGGACAACCCTTTCTGGAACTTCCTAAAGTGCGTACATCATTATCAGACACTTAGTTATTTGTTATAATTATATACTAAATCGTCTTTTAAAATTGTCTGTAACATTTCAAATAATAATTACAAACAAAAACGTCAAGCGTGTCGTAAAAAAAAGGGTTATATGGTTGAAGTTTCACTTTACTTGTTAAAATGTACACGGATAAAAATTGATAATTCTGGTGAGACTTAAAAACTGAAGTGAGAAGTAAAACAAAAGCAAATTGTAATAAAAATGTATAACTATATGTAGTAATAAACCTGGAACCCAACCTGCAGTAGTTTTAATACTGTGAAAATCTTTAAAGTCTTGGCCTTGATTCTTTGGAACATCATAGACTGAAGACAGATCTTGCCTTGGCATATAACATCCTCCATGGTAACTTATCGATTGACTTACCATTTTTTAATAATTAGTAAGGGTCACAATATTAGTACACTAATTAGTAATATTGGTAGTGTAATTATTAGTGCTATAACCAGGACAAGGGCCACAAATTCAAACTCATGCTTCAAAAGCAAGACTAAATTGTACACAAAATTTCTTTGCTGTAAGAGTTATCCCAGTATGGAATTGACTAACTAAAGAGACAGTTTCAGCCTCCTCCATAAACAGTTTTCAGTGATTGTGAAATAGGGCCAACTTAGACAGCGTTTTTGAAACAGCCAGTATATTGCACATCAAACTAAGTTTTGTTTTAGGGGTTGTCGTTTTTTTAAATTTAGTTTTGATCACTTTGCTTAGTTCACAGGCTTATGTTGACTCTCCACTTTTTTTTAGCTTGCACTTTAAACAAGCATAATCACACAAACATACGCCTCATTACATGTGGTTCCAGCAGGAGTCTGATGAATGTTCGAGTAGTCGAATATTTGTTCATTAAGGGCATATTTGAATAGGATATATTCCATTTGAATATTCTCAAAAAAAAGTTGTGTGTCATTTTACGTTTTTTACTTCATTTTTGAGTTTTTCTTAAGTTTTCCTTTGGGCTTTTCGAGTCCCAGTCAGTCCGCACTATGCTTTATTCCTTTCTCCCCTTCCCTCCCAACCAATCTGTAGTGGAAATGATCCATGCATTTCAGATTGCTCACTTGCAAGTGGAGGGAGAGCAGGGGGAGGGAGGGGAAGCAGTGGAGATTACGCATGTGCGTAGTAGTTCTCACTACAACATTTAAGAACTAAAAAATAGGAAATTCAACCAGAGCCATGTCAACCAGTTGATAGATGATGCCAATTTCAACATCACACTTGGAAGGGAAAGACAACTTGGTGAATTACAGTCATTCCGTACTGCAGTTGGCAATCTAATTTTTTTTTTTTTGGGGGGGGGGGGGGGCTGGGGGGTTGTATATGTCTTACAAGTTGACTTACCTAGTAGGTTAAATTAAACTTTTGGTTATATTATGTATGCCTTGCATTGCCAATAGACTAATTAAAGTTTAGGCATTTAATTATAATCAGAATTTTTTTCTGGGCCGGGGGGGGGGAAGGTTAGGCCTAACCATGCGAAATATATTTTGAATATTTTTGTTTTCAAATACTCGAATATATTTTTTCTGTATTCGTCCGATCCCTAATCCCAGTAGAGTGCCATCATACTACTACTATAGTCCCTATCAATCCACTTGGCGGAAAAAAAAATTCTCCGGGTATGAACTCTTATCCCCTATCCAATCCAATGTATGCCGGCCAACCAGATATATTTGAAAGTGAGGGTGGGTACATATTGTCAAAATGTGCCTCATACAAAGGCGGGGGAGGGGGTGAGATATAGGGTAATCGCTGTAAGATTTTTAAGTGTTGTAAGGTATTGTGTTGGAATTGTGTTGAAAATATGTTGGAAATGGGTTGGAAACGTAAAGGAAGTGTGTTGGAATTGTTCATGATTTGTCTTTTTTCACAGGTTTTTTTCACTTGAAAAAAATATTTAAAAAAAAAACATATAAATCGATGTAAACACCACACTCTTTTACAGGAATACCAAAAAAAAAAGCTACATTTTTTATGTTTGTATTGTTGAATGTACTTTCCCCGAAAGGGTACAACAGTTTTACCACCAGATCGACTTTTATTTTTCTTCTGGTGACTTTGTGGTTCTTCCTAGACATGGCCGGCAGCAACATTGGAAGCCTTTCTACTCTAGGCCCCACCAAGCTAACCGCCAGAGACCTCTGAAAAATAAATGTAGCAGTAGGCGTCTTATAATTATACTTTACTGGACTGTGCAGTGACGATGCTACAGGGAGGCAAGGGTTGGCATTGCCACCCGTCCCCTGAATCTTGCACGTACCTACCCAATCGCCCGAAAGTCAGATTGTTGTCCTAATGGTGAAACAAGTTAGGAGTCAAGGAAACTTCGCCTTTTTTCTGGACAGATAAACTTCAAGCTTACAGAATAATTTCGAGGTTTGTCATGATAGAATCCATTAACCCGACCTGTCAGCAATGAATTAACAAGAAAGGGAAAAATACATATCCAAGGTACAGTACGTTCAAAAATAAAGCAGATCAGATCAAAAACTGCTGCACATTAAAACAATTGTTGTGTTTCAGTTTTACTCAACTTAACTACCTAGCAGCTGCTTACCCATATCAAAATGGTGTGCTCCCCTTCCCCCTTCCCCAAGTCATTTCTTGCGAAGACAGGAAAAAGCGGTTGATCAGATAAACTTTTGCATATATTTTTTCATTACTTTTCATGCTAAATTTAATTTTTGCCATTTTTCACATGCTTCCACAGTGGTAACACGCCTGATGTGGATTTAACCTAAGAGAGAGTACTGATGGGCACTTACCCCTTTTTAATTTATTAAAGTAGGCAGGCACTTACCTCCTTATTATTCTGAATTTTGTATAAAAACATCAATTGCGTTTTTTATTGATTTAGTGGAGCATTAGTGTTATCCTAGAATAGTTGTTAGTATTGTAATGCATAAGTCTGCAAGGTTACTTTGACACTAATGCATACATTTATGACTTAATAGAGTTTTTTGCTCTCGTGGAAAATTTATTTTTGGCACTTGCCCCCTTATTGGCGGAAGCGACAGAAATACTGTATGAACCGGTTCTTTTCGAGAAAGATGGTTTGTTTCTTTCTGCTTCCAATATCTTTTTAGGTTAGCCTCCACACTTTCAATTTTGCGCATCAATAAAGATATAAAAATACCAGCAAGAAAGGTGCACATCAAAGTGCAAACGTGCAACATTATGGAGCACCCTACACTCCGTTATCAAGCACCACAAATAAAGCACTAAGGTTTTAATGCTTATTGAAAATAAAATAAATAATGCAATTAAACATTGATCCTTTATCATTTCAGCTTTGACAATAGAGTACAGTACGTTCCGAAACATTGTACTTTACTCTGATGAGCACTTTTCTGGATGTCATTTTTAGTACATTTCATCTGATGCTTTTCCCTATGATATACATCAAATAAATATACAGAATGAAATTTGTGCAATCTTTCCATGAGAAACTTAGAACTAAATGAGTAAGCTAACAAAACTTTTGAACATTTTGCAGTATGTGGTGGGAAGATCATAGGAATTTCCAAATGGAATTACCTAGCAAATTGTCCCTCTCACCTTCTGGCTCCATGGCTTCGGCTGGGAATGCGACAAACCTCCAACGTGTGTGTTGTGACAAGAGACCACATTTTAAAATATGTGGTGAGAAAAGAGCACGTTTCACCCATAGGATGGTCATATCCACAAGCTTTGTCTGAAAACCATTTTTCCCGTTTTACAGCAGTCGTTTTGCTTCCAGTTATTCCAGAATTTTTTTTATTAGCTGGGTCACATGGTAGTTTGGATCCCTTGAGTAAACTGTACGTCCAGATCGTCCTGGTGTCCGATGAAATCACATAATTTCAACAATTGTATAAGCCAGAATGATGCACTTCAAGTAGTTTCCTCATTATAAAGTCTGTGTTTCTCATTGTTTTTGCTGATTTGAGATCACGCACACTTACGAACAACATCGTGTGTAGAAGCTAGTGCTGTTACAACTCGTCTCCAGTCTCTTACCTACGCTAATTACTGTGTTTTGTCATATTGTAAGTAACTTCACTGATGCCAAATACATGTGTAAGTTGCATCTTTGCTATCCTGGAAGACAATGACGTTTACATTATCAACACGAAGCTCCGTCAGTTTAGCACTGATTTAAATCTTCTTAATCACACCACAGGCTCTGAACTACGATGGAAGCGTTGTTCATTCCCACTATTTGGTTTATTACTCTCATAATTCTCTGCTAACATTCTTCCAACGCATGGTGAACTACTCCTGTCAAGACTAAAACAGCTCATGTAAATATGACAGTTTGACGGCAGTAAAAAAAAATGCTGTCAAAAGAGAAAGAGAGTTTGCTTCTTTTACGACATCTGTATTTGTTGAGTTCTTTTGTCTCCCAGTAATACGTAGGCAAACAAAGCTGAAGCACTGCAGGTTGTGCGGCAACTACCCGGAAGCTGCCACCTTTTCGCTAATGTAAAAGGGGTAAGTAATACACGAATTTTCCTATTTTACACAATGAAACTTGTTGAATTAAAACTATTTGTTTTGACTGAGGTCGTCACTCTGCATTTTAATCTGATGTGTTGATAAACAGCCATAGGATTATCAAGTAGTCAACAATGCACTTGATATTAACAGTAATCCTGCGTCTTGTGTCGCGCCATTAAGGTAGTTAGCCTACAACGTTTTTAGGACTTGAAGAAAGGAATGAAGCAATTTTCAACGATAAAAAAGTTCTTGGGTACAAAAACAAAATTATTCATGGATCAATAAAGCCAAGTTGTTACGTCATTGATAAATTTATTAGTGATATCTCGGATGAGATGATGATGATGTAATTTTATTAGTGATATCTCGGATGAGTTTTGGGACAGATATAGCACTCCTCGCAACTGTGTTTAGCCAGTATCGCAGCGCTTCCACAAATTGATGGAGAAAGCATTTAAGTGGTTACTACCGAATTTACTACAACATTGGTGATGATCTTTAGTTTCCAGCAAGGTAAAAACAAAAATATAGGAAGAGAGAAGATGGAAAAGAACGGAGCCGCACTGAACTGCCAGCAAAAAACAAACATTGTTTCTATGAGTGGACCGAATAAACTTCCCCACGTATGAGCAAAATAAGTGGCAGCTGTATCAATGCAGCTTGGTGATTCTCTAGCAACGGCTTTCAGTACAACTGCTTATTTATCACTTTGCGGCCATTGGTGTGTACCATCCTTTTAATCTTGGCATTGCATTCGTATGGCACACCTTCTCACGAGCAGTGCAATATTCCTACATAGGTAATACATCGTATTCACCCATCTTTTTCATTCCATGGCCTGTTTAAGTGTAAAATAGTTCATGCTTACAAGTACGATAAATGAATTGTACATTTCGCACATTCTATTAAACTTATCATAGGTAATATCCCGAGTGCAAGGGTAGTTATCGATAATTTTTTGGAACATGAAAGTTTTTGCTCCCATTAAACTCGTGAGTGCTTGTGTTGGCTAATTATTAAGATACCGAGTCACAAAGTGACGAGGGAGCTTATTGCCAACACATGCGCGAACGAATTTAGAGAGCAAACACTTGAGTGCTCCAAAAAGACCGATGACTACTCGCTGCAGGAGGTGTATTAAATCAGAGTATCTCGCGAGAATTACTTTACGAGTAAATTAATAAATCAATTACATTTATGGGCATATGTAGGGATTTCTCCAATTTTTAATTTTTAGAGAGTCTATTAGTTGAGGATTATGTGAAGTCGTCTGTCCATCACTTTTGGATTGTTTCAATTTCGTTTTTTTTTAATACACTTCAGTGTACAGACGTTAGCAGGTAGTATCGTCGTAGAAACGATCACGGAATGTCACTGAAAATCTTTAATTTATGTATTAGTAAAAATCCTAAATGTTAATGTAGCAGTTAAATTAGCTATATTTTTTTACATCCATATTCGTTATTTATTTGTATTTATCTAATTATAAATCACTTTGCCGCCGCGCTGTTGGAAGCCTGTCATTCAAGCTTCGGTCCAGTCAGTCTGTTGCTCGCTGTCTTAGTTGCTATGGAAGCGAATACAGCCTCGCCATTAAAAAAGGTTTAAATAAGTTCAAGCGACAAATCCTGGAGTGAAGCTGCATTGTAGATGTGTAGGCTAAGTCATTCTATAGCTCCTGTGGAGCATATTTATTATGTTGTGATGCGTTACCTATAGCAGCAATAACCGAATTGGGCCTAACGATTAAGTTGGTCGCCATCTTGAGAATCAATCACTAGTTAGCAGCAATCAGAACCAGAAGTAGTTTTCGCAATCGACGTCCTATTGAATGTAACATAACTTAAATTGATCTCACTTATTTAATTCATCTTCTCATTCTTTAATGACTGATTAATTAAGCCTTTTTAGCACGTTTAAGTATGCGACTCTGGCTTAGTGTGTTGCCAACTATTTTTTATTTTTAATTATCGATTTTGCACAAGAGCCGCTTACCACTTATTAATCGCCCGCTTGGTAGACCATCACAGCACTTATCAGAATAAGTGGGCTGTGATTGGCTCATGCACCAAAAATGCCTCTTTCCTATTGGCTAAAAAAAAAAACAGCGAGAAATACTCATTATCCTTAGCTATGTCACCTGTATTTAAGACATGAACTAGTTTTATCTGTATTTAAGACAAATTTGTTTTCTCTTTCACAGTAGCTGTTAACAACATCATGGGCAAAGCCCTGGCCTTCTTGGTAATAATTCTTGGACTATGTTTGACTACAGGTGAGTGGCCAATTGGCTCTTGGTTATTTGCTCGTGTAACTGCTTAACAAATTCAACTAATTAGCTCAATATTCTTGTCCCTGTTGTTGCAGATTGCAGAACATTCAGCATTTTTTGGAGATTTCTAAGTCGATCAAAATTTTTCATGCCTAGTTTTTATTGAGGAATACAGTGGTCATCATGATTCCTAACCCTTTTGCACCAAATGCAAAAAGGCTTAGGAATTGTAGCAGATAGTCAGCATTAATGGCAGCATGTAATGACTGGGCTTAAAGACAATAACATCCTCAGAGCCTAACATGTTGTTAACAAGACTTCAGCACATTAGAATTTTATGAATTTGGTTTTAGCACACTGAAAATGACGGAATTTGAAATTTTAGTGAGGTGGGGAAGGGGGGGAACACCTAACAGTTCATTTACTTCACTGGTATTAGTATTAAATTAGTATGTCAGCAATTTTTAGCTAGAAAATTAAAATTTACACAAAACAACTTCTGGCCGGCTAAAACAGTACATTCTTATGGCAAATTTGGTCATATATTTAGTGCTAGTGTGCTGCTGCCATAAGAAGGTACTGTTTATGAAGGCTAAAAGTCGCTTTGTTTAAATTTCATGTTTCTAGCTAAAAATGTCTACTACATCAATACTAACACCAGTGGCGTAACTGAAAAGCTAGGTTTCACTACCTATACTCCCCCCCCCCTTCCCCTCGTGGCATTACAAACGCAATAAATATGCTGTATCATCACGGTGCTAAAACCAAACGCATGAAAACATATTTCCCAGCTAGTTTGCTTTCTATTCGGTTATTCAAAGTCGTACAACTTTGATGCATTAAGACGAAGCACAAAGTCGCC
>JAHWFP010191126.1:38737-49079 GCA_023313725.1 Lithobius niger
AAAAACCCCCGCGCGCAAACGTGAAGAAAAATTCTGGCAATAAAAATGGTAATAATAAAGCTTATAAAAATAATAACCAACAGACAGACAGCGACGAGGACGACGACGATGATGAAAGACCCCCACGTGCAAACGTGAAGAAAAATACTGGCAATAAAAATAGTAATAATAAAGCTTATAAAAATAATAACCAACAGACAGAGAGCGAAGAGGACGACGATGATGACCAGGACGAGGAAGAAAGTAATACCAAATATCGTCGAAAGAACGATCACAAACGTCGCACCAACGTCCACCAACGTCCACAGCAGCAGAGTAACAAGGGACAACGCAAACAAGCTCACAAACGTGTTAGCTCTGAAAGTGAGGAAGAGGTGGAGGTAAGGCCATTCAGAAAGAGAAGACCACCAGCAACACCACCACCACCACCACCGGCCAAACGTGGAAAACCCAACCAGCCCAAAGGCCCTAAAACTAGAATCCGACATGCCAGAAAGGGACAAATATTACTGAAGAACAATAAATTCGAATCCCAATCAGATTCAGTTGGTGACGATGACGATTATTAAAACGGAAATATGACGTCACCTCCGTTAATAGTGTGTAGTTTAGTGAACTCGCAGCCTTGTGTAGATACGTTTTTGAACAAACATTAAAATAGAGTGTTTTAAAAAAAGTTCCCCCTTAGTGCAGTTTCATTTCTTTTCATTCCTTTATTTATTTACTTATTTATTCATTTATATTAGAACTGGAAATACATGAAGAACAAGGTGTACAGAATGATAATTCGTTGTAAACCGGTGTGTGATCAAAACCTCCTAAAGAAAAGGCAGTCTCAGTTTTACTTTTTACAACGCTCCACAAAAATCACCTCACTGTCACCGTCACCGTCAAAAAAGATTAGTAGCTACAAAGAAGCAACTAAAATTTAATTTGCCGTATTTTTTGAAGTTCACTTGACTACCATTAACATGGTGTATGCTTCGTCGGAATTCCTTAACTATTCACGACTCCAAATTTACAATGGTGAGTGTTAGATATTAATTCGAAAATTTTAAAATTTCTTCAGTAATAATTGTTCGATTTACGTCAAATTTTGGCTCAGCAATACTTTTGGGGGTATAAAGCGTTGTGCAAAATGTCATTTCAATCCTACCTTTCGTTTGGGCTCCACCCAGACTAAAAAAGTGCAACCAACGGACCAACGGACCAACAGACCAACGGACCAATGGACCAACCAACATTTTGCACTTTGGTGTCCGTTATAGGCTAAGCTTCGCTCGCTTCGCTCGCTCGCTCCGCCAACAAGCTCTATATTTCTTTTCAGTACTTCGTCTCGTACATAATTAATTCGTCTTACGTAGTGACGTCATTGAGCACTGCCTCCATTCAATACCAAATCGATACCTGATTTAGAATTGGCATACATCGGAATGGGATAAGCCAATAAAGATGGGCATAGCTCAGAAAACAACCCACGAATAGAAATTAGCTCTTTGGTCGCATCACCCATCGCCATGATTTCAGCTTCACAGCTCGAGTGACAAACTAATGGCTGTGGCTTGCTACTCCAAACTACTGGTAAAGAGCCTAAGCTAATTATGAAACCTGTAACACCTTTGCTACCCGAGAGTGAGTCCCACGAGGCATCACAGTATGCGCGTAAAGTTCCTATTCTGGATTTCGAGTAAGAAATTCTACGTTCCTTGGTTCCTTTGAGGGTACGCCAAATTCGTTAAGCGCTGTGTAGTGTGGTACCTTTGGGTTCCAAGATCTACATGCTAGCTGCACAACATTAAAAAGAATGCCGGGTCGTGATTGAATAGCTAGAAACACTAAAGTGCCCAACATTTCCAGGTAAGTTATCACGGGTAAGTGCACGGGTAGCTGCGAGCACTGGGGCGTCAGATTCGATAGGCGTCCTGGTCCCAGTGTACATCTCTGGCTTCGTACAGACCCGGGTTCGATCCTGGCGATGGGAAGTGTATATGTACGGGTTTTTCTCTGGTTGTTTCCCGCCCGTTGCACGAGGGTTTCCTCCGGGTACTCCGGTTTCCTCCCTCATGCGGCAAAAAACAACTGTAATAATGGTGGTACTTCTTCCACTTAACATCTGCCGCCGGGGAATTTGGGTGGGTGGATGCCTCGAGCATCGTCTCTATATATTATTATTATATTATATTATTATCAATGGGATCAGAGGTCGAACACTCGTCCAATATTTTCAGAGTTGCCGAAACAGTTTTTACGGACTTGGCATCTTGAAGAACAAATGCATCCAATTTTGATTCGATGTATTTTGTGTTGGACAACGCAATAAAATCAGAGCTGTGTTCGATCTCGTATCCTATATACTTTTGACCCTCGACTTCTACTATTTCTAAATGTTTACGTAGGCTAGACAGGAATTCATCATAGATTAGTTTAGATCTTATACTGACCAACTTATCATCGACAAATAAACATAGCAATAGCAATGAATCACCAGATTTTTGTACAAATACGCATGGGTCATACTGTGATTTTATCAGTCCGAGGCGAAGTAGGATGTCACTGATACATTGGTACCAGTTCCGTCCAGATTCTGCTAGGCCGTAAATGGATTTATTTAACAAGCACACCAACTCTTCCCCGTTCTTCCCCGCTGGATAAATCCAGGTGGTTGCCGTAAATAGACAACACGAGAAATTTTGCTTGTTAGATAAGCAGTAACTATATCAAAGAAAGAAAGCTGATGTTGAATATGTATGGTTAATGCGAGTACGAGACGGACGGATGAAGAACGAACAGTTGGCGAGTACAAGGTGAGATATTCTTCCTTACGCTTGTCCCATGCCGCTGCAACTAGCCTAGCTTTGAGTTTGCGTAGTGACCCATCAGGATTGGTATTGCACACAAAGATCCATTTGGAGTTTATTAGTTTCACACCAGGTGGTCGGGGTGGTCCAAACAATGTGTGATGACATTGAGTCTAATTCAGATTTCATTGCTTGCGACCAGCCTGGAGCGTCAAGAGAATCCATCATTTCGTTGTATGTACGTGGCATATGACTGTTAATTAGAATGGTGAAATGTCGTAATAAAATATGGGGTTCATTCATATCATCATCATCCGAGTCGAGGTATGAGTTAGAAGTAGTAGTTAGTTGAGCTATATCAGAGATGTTGTTTGCTGCTGCACGGCGCTGTTCGATCACTGCTTTCGTCGTTCCTGGTGGTCTCCCACGTTTACGTTTAGGAGGGGTGGCATCTGGAGGGCCCGGAGGATCTGGAGCTGGGGGCAGTAAAGGGGGATCATGACTTGCAGGTGGACCTTGACGCCGACGAATCGGAGAATCATGGTTTACGTCGTTGTCGATGTACGGAGGAGTCAATGGTGGTATGGTTGGGCAAAGAAAGTCTCCACCAGCATCACGCTCATCGAATCGCACATCACGGGAGTGAACGAGTTGTCGAGTCTCGAGATCCAGGAGTCGAAATCCAACACTTCTCGTAGCGTATCCTAAGAAGATGGCACGGCGAGTAGCTGGAACAAACTTCTGACGGTGAGGATGTGGTAATGCGTAATACGCCAAACACCCAAATGTGTGAATATGACGTCCAGAAGCTGGATACCGAGAAGGGACCCATCGCCCCATGGGGGTCTGTGGGTCACAGTTGAATAATGGGGTCGTCGGTAAAATGTTATGAATATACACGGCTGTCTCGACGGCAAATCGCCACAACGTATTGGGAGTTTGCTATGATGCAATAACGAGGTTGCTAACTATATGATGGTCGAAAAAGCTTTTTCCACAATAGGATTGCACTCTGGTGAGTACGAAGCGGAATAAAAATGTTTGATCCAATGAGAAGTTAATAGGGATTCGAAATGTTGGGAACACCAAATTAGTTCGTTGTCTGTATGCAGGCTTATGATGCATTGTGATGTTTCGTTCTGTCGTAACAAGATGAAAGACTGTATTGCTGCATGTACATCGGATTTTTGGATCAAAAAATAGGGAAAAATCCGTCGTAAGTAATCATCGACAAGCAGCAGGAGAAATCGTGCATTGCTGCAGGTGGGTTCACGAATTGGTCCTGTCAAGTCTGCATGGAGTACCTGGAGAATGCGGGTGCTGCGGATTGGTGCAGAATGTGAGAAAGGCAGGCGTTTGCTTTTCGTCTCAACACAAGTGGCACATGGGGGTTCATTGAAAGATGGTCCAAAGGGAACACCAGTTACAGGGAATATTTGATACAGGGAATATTTGGGGACATCCCTCCCCATGACGGACGGGGAGGGATGTCCCAAACGCTGATGCCATAGGAGTTGTATGGGTAAGTCATTAGGTAGTGTTTCGTAGTTAGGGGTCGTTCAGAGGAGTTTAGGTTGAGGGTGCAGTATTGGTTCTTGTGATGTAGTGGATGGTTAATCCATCAACAAATATTTTTGTAAATGAAGGATTTTCTCATTGATTAGCCTAAACTACTGCTTCATTTCGGGAAAAAATTTGCATGATTTTAACAAGAGGGACCAGGGCCTCCCATCCCCACAGGTTTCTGGCCTGCATCATGATGTCAGAGCCAAAGGGAACACCCAAGCTGTTGTGGGCGCCCAAGCCGAATGACTCATTACAGGGGTACTGACTACCGAGTCCATGGCTGGGGGCCCACTTCTACCAAGCACGCCAATACAAAACCACCAAGACCAGCTGAGATAAAGCTTAGACGTGTACGTCTGAGGGTTGTGACAGTGCGACAATAAATGGGGCAGTGTGAAAACACGGCTTCTTACTAGAACGGCATACACTGGAAACTGCCAGTTCTGGATAATGCATCCACATTGTCGTGGAGTTTACCTGCCCGATGCTGGATGGTTAAATTATACCCTGCAAGTTGCTCTATCCAGCGTGCTACCTATTCCTCAGGTGCATTAGAGTTGTACAGCCAACGAAGGGAGCCGTGGTCATTCCTTATTACGAACGTTGCTCCATACATAGACAGTCTACACTGGTGGGCTGACAACGATGGCCAACAACTTCTTCCATGTTACGCAGTAGCTCCTTCCTGGGTGATCCAGAGTGCAACCGTAGACGCCAGTGACTCTCTCCTGACCATCCTGGGCCTGCATCAACAAAGCCCCAATGTTTTTGAATGCCGTTATCCATGTCCAATATCAACATTCATTCTACGAAAAGCCAGTATAGGTGATTAAGTCAGACCCTCTTTAAGGGTTACAACGGTTGGTTACATTCCTTGGTCCACTGGAATGCCTTGTCCTTCTGCACAAGACTGGTCGATGGTGCCCCCACGGTCTCGCCATTTTTAACAATCTTCCGTAGTCAGAATCTAGTCCCAGGAAACTCTGCAAGTCTTTTAATGTTTCTAGGGCCAGCCAGTACTACAAGGCCTGTATTTTTGCTCTCGTCATTTGCAATTCACAACATGTCCAAGAACTTCACCTTTCTCTTAAATAGATGGTTATTCCATTGTTGCATTTAGAGGCCTGCTTGGCAAAATTGTTCAAATAATTCATGCAGCTTTTGTAAATGTTTGCTAACTATCCTTTCATAATTACAGCATCGTTCAGGTATACTACAGTTCTGCCAAGTCAGTCCACTGAGCACTAGTTGCCTTAGTCTCTGAATAGTTGTTAGGCTGGGCTGTTGCACAACCCGAAGAACATCGTATTCCATTCATAAAGACCGGAAGGTATCGTGAAAACCAATTTCTCGAGAGCACACCTAGAAAAAACCTGCAAATACCCAAAGCACAAACAAGCCGCTGTCAAAAACCACCTTGCTCCCTTCAAAGTGAGGTCGTCAATCCTGGGCACAGGAAATCCCATTCACCTTGTGATAATCAACAGAAATTGGAAACCCCATTTCGAACCAACACAGTGGGAGTGGCCCACTCTGAGGCAGAGGGTCTAACCGGCCCATCTTCCACAAGCTTCATGATGAGTGCGCCAACACACCATACCAAATAAATTCAAGTAATTCAGCTTGGACTCTCCTAGTGGTGAGGTAATCTTCCCCGTCCCATACAGAGGATGAATGAAGAGGTCCTCCATGAAATCAATACCAAGATAAACCCTCTGCTGTCATAAAGTATGCAAATTTTTTTCCATTTACTATGCCACGCACCCAGGCATTACGCTCTAGACATCTCGCTTGTTGTAGGTGCTCGACTTGTTGGACTGTCCTTGCGTCTTGCCAGAAGGGTGGATCGTCTACCTGCTGGCATTTTGGTTTAACCCTTAGCTTTTCCCCATTCCACCTTGCTGCACTGACTTGGCATTTTCTGGACATTTTTCATAATGAAATGTCCAGCTTGATCACAGCAGAAGCAAATCTCAATGGAGACTCAGGATTGTTAGGACTTTGGATTGTTAGGCCTTCTCATCTGGGCAACTTCCTGTTACGTGGTGCGAAATGATGCACTCACCTCGGTCAAATCCTACATTGTGTTCATCTGCTCGGCTGCAGGATCCAATGGATGGGTGATTACCAGACTCTTCCTCGTGGCAACTCTTCGGCATTTAATTTTGGCACAATCTTTCCGGTATGTGCATTAGCAAACTTGGCAAATGACTTGCATGGTTTCTAAACCCTGCCCGTAGCTCGACAGAAATGACCCATTAACATTGTCTCTTTGAACAAACATGGGAGGGTTGTAGCAAGAGAAGGAAGGGGAGGGAATATGTGGAGGACGAAGAAGAGAAGGGGAGGAGAGGGGAAGGGAGAAGGGAAGGGGAGAATAGGTGGAGGGTGGGGAGATAAGAGCAGGGACTTGCTTGCATACTGAATGCCGACTTTCTCAGTGATTGTGTTTTTTAGCATTCAGTAAAAACATGTGTCTTTTCTGGGGCTGTGCCAAGATCTCGACGGTAATGACCCATTTAACAGTGTCCTCTTGAACAAACCTGGGAGGGTTGTAGCAAGGAAAGGAAGGGGAGGGAAGAAGTAGCGGCCAAAGAGTAAGGGAGTAGAGAGCAGATGGAGACAAGAAAAGCGAGAACAAAGGATGGAACAAGAGGGGAGGGGAAGAGGGACGGAGGGGAGATGCGAGTGGAAGGGGATAGGAAATGGGGAAGGAAAGGGGGAAAGGAGGATGTAACCTGGCTTATATCGTGTCAGAGTACGAGATCGGGTCAGGGTCACACCAGATCGCATAGTGGACGAGTAAAATTAAAGGATTAGTCATACAGTTAAATATTGCAAATGCGCTTTACTTTATTAAGAACACCAAACAGCGGGAGAAGCAGAGACCGGGAATTCAATCCACTGTGCATGTTGCATGCAATTAACTTACAGCACGAGATAAATAAATACAGATACAAACCTATATATCACTTTTCGAGCCCATTTAGCTTTTCCTCCGTTTACAGCCGGTGCTTACTTGTTTAGTGTATGCTTGCTCTCTCATTGAACTGGATTTTTTTTTGCATTCAGTCTAACACAGGTGTACGACTTTTTGCGCTGCACTAAAACCTCGGTGGAAAAGTCCCATTTACATTGTCTCGTTGAACAAACATGGAAGGAGGGAAGAAGAGGATGATGGGTGAACAGAGGGGAAGGGGAAAAAGGGAGGTAGCCCCTAATACTTCCAAAATCCTGGCGGAAAAGTCCTGTTGAACAAACATGAGAGGGTTGTGGCAAGGGAGGGGAGAAGAGAAGAAAGGTTGATGGGAAGGGGAAGAGGAGGAAATGGGAAGGAAGAGGGGGGGGGAAGAAGAGGGGGATGTTCCGTTAACACTTAAATCAGACGAGAGAATACATACGTCAGAGCACGGAGGAGGATGGGACAGATTCACACCAGGTCGCGTTGTGGACGAATAAATTACAGGATCAGTCCAACAGTTGCATATAGCAAACACGATTTACTTTCCTAACAAGACCAAAGACTGCTGGGAGAGGATAGACCAGGAGTCTCAATCCACTGTGCAACATGCATGGAGCCGGCTGGTTCATTCTGAATAGCCAAGTTGTCGCATCGCTAAAGAAATCATATGAACCAGGAGTACTCATTTTGGAACTAACAAGTTACCTAACCAAGTAACATAAATTGATTGGGCCAGCCGTAGGTAACGTTGGCAACTCATTGGCAATGGTTTTACCATGTTGGCACAATGTTGGTGTGCCTGTGTGCCCCGGGTAATCACATGGCACAATGTTGGTGCGCATGTGTGCATGCAATCAAGTGGCTCAACGTAGGGCCTATATCAGCCAACAAGTAGGCATTCCTACGCTGGACCAATGAATTTATTTAACTACAGCACCAACAAGAATTTAGCGTCACTGGGCCAACAACAGACCTTTACTGCCCCGCCAAAATGTTGGCACACTTTTACTGGGCTAACATATTTACTGCCTCACCAACACATTGGCACTCCTAAATTGGGCAATGTATGTCTTCACATGCTACACCACTGAATAGCTCGTTCTTCAGTGGGCCAACGTATTTCTATTTTTCTCCACTAATATATTGGCGGCCCTTCTTTGGGCCTAAGTATTACGTCATCTGCTTCACCAACATGTCGGCCATCCTTTGTTGAGTCAACGTATTTCTTTTTCTGCTCTACCAGTGGTTCATTGGGCCATCCTGTTCCTTTTTCTGATCCACTAGTTTGGTAGCCATCCTTTGTTGGGCCTACATATTGGTTTTTTTCTGCTGCACTAGTGTGTTGGCTATCCTGCGTTGGGCCAACGTGTTTAGTTTCTGCTCCAGCAGTATGTTGGCTGTCCTTAGTTGCGTCTAGAATTTCTTTGATACTCTGTGTTGGAAACAATTATTTAATGTAAAGTTGGAATGTTTAATCATAAGTGACGTTATCTTGAATAACTTATGTTGTACACAATTATGGCCACGCCTCAAACTGGATTTTTCTTTGGTGTAATTACAATATCTTATTTCTGTGTACTGCATAAATTGTTTATATTTCTTGTACTCCACAGGCCATCAAATTACACCATTAACTTTTATCTACACACTTGATACATTTTTACTACGAAAACTTCCACTCAATGCATTGTTAGGATTAACACAATGTCGAAGCTCAGAATTTCTAGAAGTTCAGGTGGTGTAGTTAACTGTAAATAACTGTAGTAGATAATTAAGTGCTTCTGTAGCCTAAATAGAAAATTCCATTTTTGCTCTGAGCCCGATTTCGTTAGTCGTCTCAACCACATCAGGGTTACAGGTTCAACAAGAAAACCCTGACAGGGTCCTTCTTCCCCCTACCATCATTGAGTGGAATGGCCTTGATCACGATGTCATTTGTGCTTCGAGCGACGATGTCTTTGCTAAAATGCTGTTAGCAGGTTGTCAGACTCTTGCATGTAGTCATTGTTGCTAAGGGTTTCCTTGTTGTTCTGCTTCTCTTTTGTTTCTTCCATCTTTAAAATGTTTTTTATCTGAAATTGCTGTTTTGCTCTTACAGGGCATTGTAATTATTTTGTAAATATATACACAAATAACGTCTACGATTTAAATGCGAGTGGAGCGGGTTTATTTCTGATCAGCAGACATCTTGGTTTTTTTTATATCTAGGAGTAAAATCAGAAAATGCAAAGAGTAGAGGCATTTTTTAGTAGAGGCGGTAACTATTTTTTTCTGAACAAGAAGCTTGTGAAGAAGCAAGATATAAACGTTACCAAATTTTCTTCGCAATTTTAAGACCGGAAATGAGACGCCATCTTGGAAAAAATTGCACCAGTGAGAGGTTTTCTAATATTTTTAATATCTCGTCTTTTACTAACCCGTTTTTCTTTTTCTTTACACCAAATAAAAGGATTTGAAACGTACTGCCTTTCATTATGGAATAATTATTTTTAAAGACAGAATACATGCATTTGCTCATCCTACAATTTCGCAATAAACGTAAAATAAGCTCTAACGCTTAGACAAATAGTTTTAATGCCTGTATAAGTTCTTGTAGTAGAGTATTACCTTTAATTTGGTAGATAGAACCTCTATTTCTTTCCCATAGAAGTGAAGTAATGGTTAAGCAAACATATGGGTAATATGGTATTTTTTTTTATAAAGAATAGGTATGGGGCAGAAAAGGGCCCGATTGCTCGCCTCCTGAAAATCTAACAAATTTGCACCAGTTATACTTTATTATATCGCAATGAAAAAAATAAGGGGAGACGCTGAATCTTCTCCCTGAGAGGGGGGATGGGGATGCACCCCTCCCCCCCACCCAAAAAAAAATTTCTTTTACTGGTAACGTCTTAACAATTCAAATCAATAACATACTGGTTACACAAAATGTTAGGCAAAAAATTTGCTACAAGAAAATTTCAATGCACATTTAACGTAAAAGTCTACCCAGTGCTCTAAAATCATGATTTACCGA
>JAHWFP010191127.1:4601-25781 GCA_023313725.1 Lithobius niger
TCGTTGCATAAACGCGCCCTAAAACCTATAGTAAGCGAGAAAATTGTCGTTGCATAAACGTGCCCTAAAACCTATAGTAAGCGAGAAAATTGTCCTTGCATAAACGTGCCCTAAAACCTATAGTAAGCGAGAAAATTGTCGTTGCGTGAAGCATCCTTTACCTCATGTTGAATGTAGCATGTTTCACGTTTCATTAATCCCTGGTGTACGAGCCACCTTAGTGTTGTGTAAGGGGGGGGGGTGAAACTTAATGGCACGTCGACAATTAGGTCATTAGGCACCAATATCACTAGCGTACAGTGGTATGAAATGCCAATGCGCCCCATATTACAGAGATGTTAAACAAATCCCATACATCAAATATATCAACAAATATCATACATCTGTACCTTCTGGATAAATAATAAAAAGCCCTGGACAGGAGGACAGACTTATCGCCCAACTAAGGCGCTAAGTCTTATGGAAGATTAAATTGGCGATGGACACCATCAAGATGGTGACATTCTACAAGCACATAGTGGACGCACTGGACGGTAAGTAGCGAGTAACAAGCACATTCCACAAGCACTGGACGGTAAGTAGCCATTAACAATAATGGCATTAAGGAAGGAATTCACCCCTCAAAAGGGAAACAATCCATTAAGTTGGCGTGACTAAAATGTAAACGGTCCAACGCCACCTCTTCTCACTAACTGCAGTGATGCCAAACCTACACAGTAAGATGCCAAACCTACACAGCACCTTTCATAGCTCGCAACTTATCGCCGTCTTGTCTGTCCAACAGGGCTTGCCAAGCAACATGCAACCTCTGACGAATAGTTGAAAAGGCAACTGAGGGAACAAGGCTGAGATCCTTTCGCGATGATCAGAAAGGGTCCTTTTCACAGTTGCATCAGCATGTTCATTACCAGCAGAAAATCACAGTCTTTTACGGGCCAGGCAAGCGGGAACGCAGAGTTTGGATTCGCTGTGTCAAAGGTTTCCGAGGTTGTGTGAGGCTAAGGACTCCACGGCATTCATGCAATCACTGAAGATGATAAAATGCATCCCCTGAAGGTCAAGGTTCCATTCAGCAGCACGACCGCGTGCCAAATGCTCTACCGAAAACACTGAATAGCCTGGTGGGAGGCAATAGGAAACAGTCACCGAGTTATGCAGACAAGTGCATGCTACGCCAACTTTGGGGTGGGGTGTAAATGGGGGGAGGGGGACGGAAGGGGCGGCAGATGCTCGAAGACCCCAATTTAAGATCCAAATTTAGTAAAAGGGAATAAATAAGACGTTTATTTCTGTTGGAAAAATTCTATTATAATTGCTGAAAACGAGTAATTTTTGAGGGCAATGAGAGACTTACAGCATTAGCTGAACTTCCTGGACTCTATTTTGGTTTCTTACTTCCTTTGCACAACAAAATTAAGTGATGTGCAATGCAGTGTGATGAGTAACACAATTTTAGTTTATTATATCAATTTTATGTATGTTGCGCTTTTTTCAGAATTTAATATATAGAACTAGGCAAGAAAAAAACAAGCGCCCCAACAAGAAAAATTGGTAGAAAATCACCCAAAAACCGGTACTCACGTTTATTTGTAAACTTTCTTCAGGCTTCCTTATTTGGATTTGACCTTTCAACGACATTGCACAGGTTTAAATGAATTCTATCAATGGCTTATCGGTACGTTTCTTCACGCAAAATAGCTTTCTCGAAGTTTGAATAAAGTCTTCACTTACGCCTTTAAAGCTTCTCGAAAGGAGGAAGGCCTTTCAGACGTGTGGGGTGGGGCTGTGGTGGGATACGGCTTTCTGAGCACGAGCCCCCTACCCCAATTCCTCCCTCTCCACTCCCCCCCTCTATCCCCGAACCCCACATCCAACCGCTCACCCAATTGACGGCTGGAGCAATTGAACGGAGGTCCAAAAGTTGTTTCGGGAACACCAGGCATTCCTGGGCGGCAATAATCATGCCTTTAGAGTCTGCGCAATCCTCTTTGAATGCGCAGGAATCTACGCGCCAGGGCATAGGCTTCATCGTCCATTATTAAATACGTGACTCGGCGCTTGGGTCGGGTCTGGTCACCCGCCAGCGCCCTTCGCGACAACTACTTGCATCCCCTAACACAGCGGCTGCGTAGAGAGACTGCAAACGCTCTCCCTTGAAAACCAACAGAGTAGATTACTAAACCAACACTTTTCGGGCTTGAGCACCAAGTACGTAATGTGTGATGTAAAGGGGATAGTGAGTATGCGACTGCATACCATCAATGGTTGGGTTGGTTTTGGGGCGAGTGGAAACATGCATTTACACAGAATGTAAAGGGGATAATGAGTATGCAACTGAGTAGGCTGTCATCAATGATTGGGTTGGTTTAGGGGAGAGTGGAACCACCTATACAGCATGTAAAGGGGATAGTGAGTACGAGTATGCAACTGCATGCGCCCAATGAGTGGGTTGGTTTAAGGGAGAGTGGAACCACCTACACAGCATGTAGTGGGTATAGTGAGTCTGAAACTGCATACCACCAAATGTGTGGGTTGGTTTAGGAGCAAGCGGAACCACGTGGATGCATGGGTGTATCCTTCCACCACAATTCTGTCAAGTGAAAATGGAATTTTTTCCTTCTTTTACTTACAACTGCACCGAGATTACTTCTTTTAGTACAGGGAATTTCGAGCTCCGTTGCGACAATATGCGACATAGTGTTGCGTATCCAAAAACGTAAGCCGGAATCAATGACTAATTTGCCATCTTGATCAACGAAGCAATTATGGGTCTGCAATGGCTCAGAGGAACTTATACAATTAGTACCCTCTTTTAAAAATCACACAAATTATGTTGACTTTTTAAAAAATTTTAACTCCGCCTACGGTAATACCGGGGTTGGAAATACTCATAATTATTTTAAAATAATAGAATTCAGAATATTTTGACTTTAGTCGAGAATATTTTGACTACAGTCGAGATTATTTTGATTCTAATAATATTAAGAGTTGTAAGAGTACAACAATATATTCGACATAGTTAAAATTGCTAGCATGTCCAAAATTGCTTGCTTGCTTGCTAGTTGCTACTGCCAAAATGCCTATACCTATAGATTTTATCACGTATTAAAAGTCTAGAGCGTGAATACAAAATGCAAATTTCTATATAAACATACACTCTGAGTACTATTGTTAGGTAATGTTACTTAGTAAAGTTAGTGATGTCAACTTATTTGTCAAGGAGACAAACTAACAGAACATTACTAGAGGGAGATTTCTGGCAGTGGCAAGCAAAAGCAAAGGCAAAGTTTCTCCTGGTAACTTACAAACCATTTTTAACAACACATCATGGGATGTGAGGGGCGTTGGTTACTATTTAAACCTCCAATAGTAGCGAGCTCTGCACTGCACTGTGACTGAGGTTGGCGCTAATGACCAAGTTGTCGACGCGCCATTAAGCCTCATCCCCCCCCCCCTCTGGTAGTGTTACGTTTGGTTGGGTGTCTTAAAAACGCACTTGTTTTAATTTATTACGACGTAATTAAGAAGGCAAGCGACATTTTATAAGTTTTGAAGGGGTTTTTAGGGTCTTAGCTATCATTAAAAAAATTGGAAAAGTGAGGGTTTAGTATTCCTTTACGGTGAGTTTTTTAATTTTAAAGTCCGTAAAAACTGAAACTTCAAGGCAACAAGAATAAAAATAATAAACAGAAAGGACCTAAGAAACTGTCAGTAGGGAACCTGATATCTCGCCTGTTAGCACTGGTGAGAAGTTCCCTACTGGAAGTTTCTGTGCTGCCTTAGGTCCATTTTATTTATCATTTTTATTCTTGTGCTTTAGAGTTTTACGTTTTTATGGATTTTAAAGTCTTTTATTCGACTTTGGCTTCTTGGCCGTAACTTTCATAGCTCGGTAATGAAGTGAGGATGCTTCGAAAGTCACAAATTATATATTCTAATGAGAACTGTACCGGCTTTCTGTGTTTGATAGTTACCTCATAGCACTTATCTATTTCATATAAAATAACTGCACAGAAATTTCGGCGATGAATAATTAGTAAGTAAGTAAGTAAGTACAAATTTATTCCAGAAAGAAACTTGAAATGAGGCCTCTGAATCACTGAGCTAACTCATTACTAGGGCACGCAACAGTAAGAAACAATAATAATAATAAATATACAATGGCAACGAAGAATACGACAAAGCAATACATTACTAGATGAGGACGGTAAACAATGATTTTTCATCACTGCTCGCAAAACGAGACAAAACTCACCCCAGGAGCCCAAGATATTAAAGCTTTGATATTTTACTTGACATGTTCTTGGTGGTTTTCCTATGTTACAAGGGAGAATTACAATAGATGACCATAAATGTTACGTATCCTAAGTATGTCTGTTGCTGGCGGTTTCTGGCTATTTGAAAAATGAAAGTCACTACACACTTTCGCCGCTATGCCATTACCACTTCACCTTTAATTAGGTGTAATAAGGGGGGGGGGGGAAAGAGGCTTAATGGCGCGTCGACAGCTTGGTCATTAGCGCCAACCTCAGTCACAGTGCAGTGGGCCGGGTTGCCACTGCACCACACATTACAGAGATATTATTCAAACCCCTAACCTAAATCTTGTCATACATCTGTACCTCCTGCAAAAATTGAAAAACACCGGACAGGAGGACAGACTTATCGCCCAATTGACGCACAATGTCCTGCGGAAGATGGAAACGACGACGAAAACCATCAAGATGGCAACAATCAACAAGGAAGTGCCGGACCGTAAGTGGCCGCCGACACCAATAACATTCAGGAGGGTCAACCCCCCGCAAAAGGAAACAGTGAGTAAGTCGAGTGTGACCAATGCGCAAACGGGCCAACACCACCTCCTCACGGCGACTGCGGCGACACGCCGAGTGCCATTCCTCAACAGTGCCTTTAATAGCTCGTAATTTATTGCCGTCCTGTCCATCCCACGAGGCTTGCCAAAAAGTGTGTAACCTTAGACGCAGAGTTGGAAAAGCGTCCGAGGGAACAAGGCTGAGATCCCTTCCGAGAGGGCCAGAAAGGGCCCCTTTTGCTGCAGAATCCGCTTGCTCATTTCCACCTATCCCAACATGGCCCGGGATCCAGCAGAAAAGCACGGTTTTCCGCTGGCCAGGCAAGCGGGAAAGCAAAGCTTGGACACGTTGTGTCAAGGGGTTCCGTGGATTGTAAGTCGCCAAGGACTCCAGGGCACTCATGGAATCACTAAAGATAATGAAATGCGTGCCCTGAAGGCCAAGGATCCATTCCACCGCCAAACCGAGAGCCAAGAGCTCTGCAGAAAACATAGAATAGCCTGATGGAAGGCGATGGGCAACCGTCACTCCCTTACAAACACAAGCACAAGCCACGCCAGCGTCTGACTTCGACCCATCAGTAAACAGCCGCTGATAACCGGCGTACTGAGAACACAGCCGCCGGAACTCCTGCAAGTACCTTGCTGGCAGAGTGGAACTCTTCGGGAGGGACGCCAGAGCGAAAATGAAAATGCCACTTGGGACAAGCCAAGGGGCCACTGGCATCCCCCCAAGCCTCAATAAGGCTCCAGCATAAGTTGCCGGAATAGACCTACGAGAATGCAGGGGCAACTTATAGTAAAAGGAAATATTAAGTTTTAGTTTACATTTCCCCTGGGGCTTTTTTTTTTGCTCTCTTTTTTCACCCTTTTCTTTCCCTTTTTTATTAGTTTTTCCCCCATTTTGACCCATATTGGTAATTTTAGTCAAAATTTGGTAATTTGGTAATTTTAATTTTTGGTAATTTTAGACCTGTTTTAGGCATTTGGGTCTTTTGTAAGACTCCACCGCACGGCAAATATCGGCATAAAAGGCTATTTTCTTTTTTTTTTTTTACAAAAAGGACATTTACAAAAAAGGCAGGGGCAATCCCCCCTCTTGGTTTCCCCCTCCTGTGCACGCCAGTGCCCCGGAAAAACCAATCCAAGCTCATTTGAGTGCTGGCTGGGCACCTGAACTTGTTAAATAATAAATAATACTTCTTAAGTTGGATCGATCAGCTTTTTTTTAGGATAGGAAAAACAATGCTACAACCCATTTGCTCATGCTTCAGCTGTCAGGAAAAATGGCACTGCTGCCACTTAAACCTTGATTCTACTAGTTTTACTAGTATCTTGCACTTTAGAGGGGTAGGAAATGGAAGCTTGTTTAAAACTAAGTACTTTAATAAATCAAGAAATATGAGAACAAGCAGTATAATCAAAATTTAAAAAAAAAGCAGAATAAATTAGTATTCAACGAAATAAATTATGACTTCTTGCAGTGCTTCTTTGGTTTCGTTATTACACGTTATTCTTGCACTCAAATCTTCACGCAGAGAAATTATTCATACACGCAGTGTATAATTTTTTTTCGCAACTCCTAATCCTAGTATAGTTTCTTATACTGCTACTTTGTTTAATTCAGCTAACTCATACTCTTACTAAAATCTTCACATAGAAAAATTATTCTTAACCGTAGTGCAACATTATTCTAAGTCCTAATTTCGCTATGTATGGTAAAAGCTTTAAAACCAAATGAAAGAACTCTCGTAGTTAAATGGCTTATCTTCACATCGATCGTAACTTTGAATGTACTATTTAAAGTAAATTGGTACTGCTGATGTGGAAACCGTGAAACGAATAAAAGGTTTTGAACTTTCTAACATAAACAGTTGAAATCTGTTTTAGGAAATATACATTTGGTTACAACTAGAATTCAAATTAGTTTGTCAAACAGAGGGCGACGCGAAGCATGAGGAATCCTTAAGAATCCTTAAGAATCCTTAAGAAATGAGGAATCCTTATATCGGAAGTCATACAAGCGTAGAATTTAATGGCGAGGTTCAACTTTGGACATGCCAACAAGTACAGCTCAGCCAACACATCAAATTTAGTGTATCTCTAAAGTTCAAAAAAATTACGATGCAAAAAGTCGAAATTTCCTAGTACTATAAATATTTTTTTCGCCAGATCAAAAAAAAAAAGAATAATCTGGACTACCGTCTTTTTAAATAATTCAGGCATTTCGGATAGAGAGGGGCAATATAGCTAGGGAACTCCTACAACCTGTTACAAACTGATTGCTTTTGCAGATAGTAGTATTTTGCCGACTGGGACGGGGTTTGGCTAGAAGGGTGATTGTAACTGGGTACCTTATTTTTTTAAGTCGAAAAATCCAGATTTAACCATGCTGCCTATCCTGGTTTCCTGGGTTAAATAACCGAAGTTCTGGCATTTCTTTTAACGCAGTTTTAACAAGTATATATTTTGGCATCTAACTTGGTCTTTTTAATATTTCACTGTTCACTTTAAATCGAGGCGATACTTACTTATTCAATAGTTTCATTTTATTAAAAAGTAAAAAAAAAATCAAATCTCAATTGTTATTTTTTAGCCTCTCTACTTCACAGTTTGAAAACGTCTCATACACCTTGTATTTACGAGTAGGCTTAGCAGATAATGTTTACTAGCTTTGCTCTATATTTAATATTCGAATTGGAATTGCTTACTTTTATTTAGTTCAAGTTACAGTAGAAATCGACAAGCTGCATAAATTTTTTATTACTATAGTTTTGATTACATAGAAATAATTAATTTAATTTAAATGTAGGCTAGTTACATATATTTCAGTAACGTACTAGTTAATTTGGTACAACGTGTGCAGAGTTTTTACATCAGAATGTATTTTTTTTTACCGAGGCCTTAAAAATATGCCATAAAACCAGTAGAAAACCTAGTTAAACCTGGTGACTTGGGTTTCCCCGGGTTTTACTCCGGGTTAGTTAGAAAGCATTTTGAGTTAAATGCTTAAAAAAATTTGATTTTTTAGATTGTCTTGAATTTGAAGGGTTTTTTAACCCACGAAATACAGTACTATGTGCAGACGGTCAATACAGCCACCATTACGGCGTATGCTCGCTTGCTTTCAAGAATTCGTTAATTCTTGTTTCTCCTGCGTTTAAGTAATAGGTTAACACTCTTTTCCCCAAGTCTCGTGCATCAGCGAAATAATTTCTGTTTGTAAAAAAAAAAAAGAATCAATTTTAGCACCAAAACCTAAATCGAATGAAAAACTGTGTGGAAAATACAGTGGCAGCAGAGTAATCTGTACGTTCCTCGCATCGTAATCCGGAGAAATCGTAGAACTAGGGAACGATTACGGAAGAGAGAAAATTGCATACCTCAGCAATCGACAAATCTTCTGAGTTGACGGACCAGAAAAAAAAAGAGAAAGAGAAAAAAAAAGAAGGTGGGAAAAATCTTTGTTCATCTACCAGCACAATTTAAGGCTTGAGAACTATGGAATTTTTACCACCATTCCCATAACGTACTTCTTACGCTTAAATCCCTTCGCCAGAGCTTTTCTCCTCCCTTTTCCCCATTCCCTGCTTTCGGAAAATGCGTTGGATCGGTAAGTAGACGACATCACGGCAAAGGATGGCGTGGCAGAATGGTAAAACTAGTCAGCGATTCCTAGAACCAGATTCTACCCCTCAACATGACCAGATATGCGACCGATGGAATCAGAACACTCTGGCTTACAGGTCACTGTCGTCAACTTACCTCAATCCTTGACTGTATTCTACACTTTTCAACACAATAGGAGCGACCGAGATCATAGTTTAGTTGATTTTACTAAATTTAACACTTTTTTCACACTTTCAAGATTTTGTTCTGGAGTCCAATCTGAGAAAGGATTCTTTTCGGGGTTCATTCCACTCTTTAGAGGTAATACAGAGACTACGAAATAAACTGTACCAGGATGTCCCAGAAGGTACTCCGGTATTTCATTGTTTAATAAAGCGGGAACCACAAATGATATCAAGAAACGGTTTTTGTTTAACTGAAAGCACAACTCAACAAGTTTTTGCAACGGCCACTGCATCCTCATGTGCTGCGCTGTGTGAACACCATGAGCTGTATGCAATGTGCATGCACGGCGGATTTTCTATAGAAATGGTGACTGTATAGCAATACTATGTACGTTTTCTGGCTAGCAAAGTTAAAGGAATACTAAACCCTCACTTTTCCGTTTTTTTTTAATGATAGCTAAGACCCTAAAAACCCCTTCAAAACTTATAAAATGTCGATTGCCTTCTTCCTTACGTCGTAATAATTTAAAATAAGAGCGTTTTTTTAAGACACCCAACCAAACGTAGCACCACGAGAGCTCGCGACTATGGAGGTTTCGTGAAGCAGCGTGACGTCAAAACCATAACGGAAGTGGGAAGCGCATTCTTCCCATCGTGCAGCGCGCGCGACCACTCTCTGCTTGTAAACAAACATGGCTACCAACAACGCTGTTGCTACCAATTCGTTGCAGCCTTATCAGTTTGAACCGGTTGCAAGTATTGCAACAACAACAACCTGTTGCAACGGAAGGCAAAAAAGATGAGAGATCGCTAAGAAAACACCAAAGAGGCCAGAAGGCCCATGGGATCCCGCCAGCGATGACCTGTCGTGGTGTAGATGCCAGAAATGCCCGCACTACGAGAGTCCCAGGCGATGCCGATTTGTTTCTGGAGCACGCGCAGGTCACGCAGACAGGTGGAAGGCGCCGTAAACGTAATGACGTCACGACGCATGGTGGTTCAAACGGGATTTTCTCCAGAGCTTGTGCATCGTCTGCTTAAATCAGGTAGTTTAAAAATTCGTACGGCTTAAACACTGACACCCATTGACGTCGGATACCTGTTAACATTAATTCCAGAATCTAAACTATCGATAAAAAAAATTCATTGTTGGAGAGTTTAGTATTCCTTTAAAATCAGTCATCACAGCTCAAATACGGAATCGTAGGGAGTATCCTGTATGTAAGGCACCTAAAACAAAGCGATTACTAGGCTGGTGCATCAGTTCAAGGAAACTGGCAGTGCGAAAACGTCCACATATTAGAAACTGTGTGGCAGGAAATTTAATACCGTTTACATATTCTACGTGCAACACAGGTTGTTCACGTGGAGACGTATTAAACTTGGTGAGTTGTGCTTTGAGTTAAAAAAAAATCGTTTGTTGATATCAGTTGTGGTTCCCGTTTTATTAAACAATGAAATACCGGACTACATTTTCGGACACCCTACTGTTTGTTACTTAGTCTTTAGATGTTGAGAGAGACCACGAAATCTACGTACAGTTTGTTCCGTAATCTTCAGAGGTAAACTTTTTTCATTTCTTGGAGCCTAACGTTATCAGAAGCAAACTGTTTTTTTGTAGGTGAACTGGCTCTCCCATTGGTGCTGATGAAGCTTGGTAGCCTATCACACTACCCTGGTCGTCACGGACTAGCATGGTTTTTGCTAGGGTCCCCTTTCCAGTCGTCGACCATACGTCCGCCGAGCTCTGAAACCGTACAGACACAACAAAGTAAGGTGAACAGTAAATAAGTTATTAATATCTATTGGCAGAAATCGAAAACAATGTAAAATTACGAAGATACCTTAGCTTAAAATCGTCTATGCAGAAATAATTTCTTATCGTATTGAGTATTGTAAAATAATTAAAAGTATTTGAAGAAATACAAGTGGAAATTGCCAAAAATTTCTTCTTCAAAGCCCTCTCACTGTTTTGAGCTCTTTGGGGATGTTTTCATGTTGTCACTACAGCACCCTTCAAATAGGAGTTTCTGAGCACCTCTGGTTAAATGAAAACACCATAAGTAATTTTTTAACACCATTACAGGTAGCAAGATGATAAAAAAAGTTCTTGTTGGAAGGCGTGGTAGTGACAACTTGAAAACCTCCTAAAGTGCTCAAAACTCACCAAGTTTTCTCAGAGTGAAACCTCTGTTTAATGGTACTTTCAAAGGGAGACACTTACAATAGCCAGGGTAGTAGACTTATCAACACGAATATGACATGCAGCGAATTTTAGTGTGTTGGTGTATGATGAAGCATCCGTATGAGGTACGAAAATTTATATACGTGCATTCAAGGGATTGCCAAAGGAATTCCAGTTGTCCAACTGGTTTCGTGTTAAAAAGCAGGCAGTAAGGGGTATTGTCTCGCCCAACACCGGCGGTTAGAAGTAAAGTCTGAAATGAACGCAAATTCAATTTTTTATTTAATTTTCTGCAGGTCTTCGTTTTCGGTTGTTCGTTGACTAAATTTATTATTATTACATCTGCGAAGCAATAATGGCTGCTGAATCATTCACGAGACCCAATGTTTCCTCCTTCCCCACCGCAAAACTGTGAAAAATTAACTCTGAAGATGAACAAGCCGCATAGTACACGCTGTTAGTGCAATAACATTTCAGTTCCGGCAACAAGCTGCATATTGCATATGGCAGCTGCTCACATGTTGTAGTTTCCAAATACGCCGGGAGACACTCCCGAAAGTGACGACATACAGCCGTGATGGCGTCATCAAAATGGCCACCATGCTATGTACTAAATCTCTATTATCTCCAAAACTAATTGATCGATCCTACCGTGCGACCTATTGTTGGTAAGATAATTTACTTTTCTAAAAGAAATGCCTGAACAATGTATGCCGTAAATCTATTAGTTTTGTTTTAATTCGAAGAAAAACATAATATGACTACTGTGCGAATGCCGGAACAATGTACGCCGTAAATCTATTAGTTGCTGCGTAATTTGAAGGAAAGCCCATTATGACGTCCTCAAAATGGCCACCATGCAATATACTAAATATCGTGTATCTCCGGAACGAATTGATCAATCTTAGCTTGCGACTATCGTTAAAAACGTAATTTAATCTTCTAAAAGAAATGCCTGAACAATGTACCGCGTTAATATTTTAGTTTTTGTTTAATGTGAAGGAAAACATAATGTTCATGTAATTATTGCTCCTTTGTGTGTGGTTTTCTTGGAAACGGTAAATTATTAAGCTGTGTCGTATTGTTCACAGTGCGTCAGTTGAGCACAGGCCTTCACAGGCTCATGGAAGTGTACAGGAAAGTCGTTAATAAATATAACATCTCGTACCTGGGCGCATGGCTTTGGGTCCAGGATCACAATAAAAAAAAACCATTAACCATCGTACCTCTCTTAGTACAGTTGCAAGTGTATAGAGGCAACGTTACCCCAGCAGTTGTCATTCATCCCAGAATATCAACTCAGCCGATTCTTGTTACCTCTCCTTAAACAACTGTCTGAACTGTCATATCATCACCCTGATTAAGATAACCTCATTCTGCAGATAATGAAGGCTTGTGATGCTAACCTTGTGTGCGCACCTATTTTCCTTTACATGCGATGACTTCAGAATGCTGTCTGCCGTTCCTGGTGTTGCAACACAGGCTTGAAGAAAATTTTCTTTCTATCCACTACCTGTTAACTCACAACCATTCATTGAAATTACAGCCACTTCTATGTGCAGCTTTGTGATGGTTGATCGACCATAAACTGGTGTCTGTGAAGTATTCTTTTTCTTACGAATACTTATTATAATGTTCATGGCACGGCGAACCATGGATGAGGAATTCACATATCCTAGTAGTGCGAGCAGAATTTATGTGCATTTACCTTTGAAATCTTCATGGATGTTTTGACAGGAATGGAAGGCTACCCAGGATAACACTTTACCTTCATGGTCAGCCTTGCTTCTGGTGGTTTCTGACCAGTCCATCATTTCCACGGGTGCATCAATGATTTTTTCTTCGCTGGTGTAATTTACCATTGGTAACGCTGCGTCACATAAACATTTAGTCGTATGCGAGGAAGACTTGTGGAGGACTCGGGCAAGCATATTCTGCTTTTTTCTTCGATTGTCCTAGGTTGAGATTGGTTGTCACAGGCATACCTTCTGGTGGGTGAAAGATGAGACAGACCTGTTCCACGGAATGAGTTCGCCGACGTACTGAAGGCTGCGTTGTGATCTATATTATCAATTGCAGCACAAGTGAATACATTATAGGTAACAAAATGCAGAATCAAACCAACTTTTAATTACTGGTGTAAGGTGGCCATAATTATGCTATAATTATTATGTGTTCCTTCAAATTATACAAAAGAGATTTACGGAATACATTGCCCTTGCAGTCTTTTGGCAAACTAAATTCTATTTCCAACAATAAGTCGCAGGATAATATTGGTATCACCCAGTTTAGACGATATAGGGCCTTAGGGCTGTACCAGCAAGGTACTTACAGGAGTTCCGGCGGCTGAGTTCTCAGGACGCCGGTTATCAGCGCCTGTTTACTGATGGATCGAAGAGATTGTAAACAGACATTGGCGTGGCGTGGCGTGTGTTTGTGTGTGTAAGGGAGTAACGGTTGCCCATCGCCTTCCATCAGGCTATTCTGTGTTCTCTGCAGAGCTTTTGGCTCTTGGTTTGGCGGTGGAATGGATCCTTGACCTTCAGGGCACGCATTTCATTATCTTTAGTGATTCCATGAGTGCCCTGGAGTCCTTGGCGAATTACAATCCTCGGAACCCCTTGACACAACGTGTCCAAGCTTTGCTTTCCCGCTTGCCTGGCCAGCGGAAAACCGTGCTTTTCTGCTGGATCCCGGGCCATGTTGGGATAGCAGGGAATGAACAAGCTGATTCTGCTGCAAAGGGGGCTCTTTCTGGTCCTCTCGGTAGGGATCTCAGCCTTGTTCCCTCAGATGCCTTTCCAACTCTGCGTCTGAGGTTACACGCTTTTTGGCAAACCTTGTGGGACAGACAGGACGGTAATAAATTACGGGCCATTAAAGGCACTGTCGAAGAGTGGCACTCAGCGTGCCGCCACAGTCGCCGTGAGGAGGTTGTGTTGGCCCGTTTGCGAATTGGTCACACCCGACTTACTCACTGTTTCGTTTTGCGGGGGGTTGACCCTCCTGATTGTTATTGGTGTCGACGGCCACTTACGGTTCGGCACTTACTTGTTGATTGTCGCCATCTTGATGGTGTTCGTCGTCGTTTCCATCTTCCGCATGACATTGCGCGTCAGTTGGGGGATAAGTCTGTCCTCCTGTCCGGTGTTTTTCTATTTTTGCAGGAGCTACAGATGTATGACAAGATTTAGATTAGGGGTTTGAATAACATCTCTGTAATGTTTGGTGCAGTGGCAACCCGGACCACTGCACTGTGACTTAGGTTGGCGCTAATGACCAAGTTGTCGATGTGCCATTAAGCCTCAATCCCCCCCCTTAGGGCTGCGTCGGGCAGATGATCGTGTGCGGTTAACGCTCGCTAAAACCCTTTGACCCTTTTTTTTGACGATCTCAGAACTGTACAACAATGCTTGTAACAATGCAACAAGCTTGATACCTTCATCCCAGATCTGGAGTACTGAGATCGACAAAGGGCCAGCACGCGCACAACAAAGAACGAATCGTGCTAACGTTCTTTTGCTCTGAAAGCTTTACAATGCGACTGTGCGTGCAACAATGTTTACGCAAAAAGCGCTTTCTCCTTCAGCGAACAAGGAATATGTTGCAATAACAATGGCAGTGAATGCGCTTTTCAATTGTTCCACGAATGGGTGATAAATAGGTTATTACCCGCTCCCCTCCTACTTGAGCTCAACAATGACTCGGCCCCATGCGGGGCCTCGACATTGTTAATCTCAGTAGTCGGAAAGCGGGTAATAACATATACATATATTCGTTCCAGAAATACTACAGATTAGTATATCGCATGGTGGGCATTTTATGACGCTGTAATATGTTTTTTTTATATATATATATTAACCAAAAACTACTATACGTATGGCAAACAGTGCTGTATCAATTCTTTTAACAAATTAAATTATCTTTGCAACGATAGGTTACACTATAAGATTGATCGATTAGTTCCGGAGATAAACGAGATTTAGTATATCGTATGATGGCCTTTTTTAGGACGTCAAATGTGTTTTCCTTCAAATTACGCAGAAACTAATAGATTTACGGCGTACATTGTTCCGGTATTTCTTTTAGAAAATTAAATTACCTTTCCAATGACAGTATGCACGAAAAGATTGATCGATTAGTTCCGGAGATAATTGAGAATTATCATATAACACAGCATCACATTATGTTTTTCTTCGAATTAAACCAAAACTAATAGATTTATGGCATACATTGTTCAGAATTTTTTTTTGAAAATTAAATTAACTTTACAACAATAGGTCGCACGTTAGGATTGCTCGATTAGTTCCGGAGATAATAGAGATTTTGTACGTCGCAATGTGGGCATTTTGGTGACGTCATCACGGATTACGTCGTCACTTCCGGGAGTGTCTCACGGTGGATTTGGAAACTACAATGTGTGAAGAGCTTCTATATGCAATATGCAGCTTGTTGCCGGAACTGAAATGCCTTGGCACTTTTGGTCGCTAACAGCGTGTATGGTAAGGATGCTTGTGCACTAGTTAAATTTGTTTTAACAGTGGCCGGCAACCGAGAAAGACTTTAGGCGTTAATTTTGTGTCAAGTTTATTTTTGCTGTATCAATTTAATTTCTAGTTATGTCTCAGAATATTTTGATACCTATTAATTTATCATATCTGAGTGTCAAATATGTTACCTCCGGATCTCTTTGCCCAATATTGTTGATTTATGACATGAAATACATTGGACATAGAGTGAACGTGGAAAATTTGAAAGGATAAACAATGAATTCATATTAGCGTGCAGACACACTTCATAATATTAGGAGAAACTCCTTAGATCTATCTGCTTCTTACCTCCCGTCATGAAAACAAGGAGTTTTCTGATTTATTTCAAGTTGTTTTATGCGTGCTGCCTGAAAGTGCTGAAACTGTCTTAACTCCAAGATTGCTTATTAAAGCTCTCTGGGATATCGGGGGGGGGGGAGGGGGGGAGATGAGGCTTAATGGCGCGTCGACAGCTTGGTCATTAGCGCCAACCTCAGTCACAGTGCAGTGGTCCGGGTGCAGTGGTCCGGGTCTGGGATATCGTTCCGTGCTTCAACAAATACCTATTAATTTTCTCAAAACCAATTCCTGCGTACTTTCCTTGAATGATAGCTAGTGACAAGACATAAGCTTCTTGTTAACCCCTGTTGTTCTAACAACTTGTATTGTGATTTAAATTTTAAAAAATACAAAAAAAAAACGCAAGTGATGAAATCGAAGATTTTTGTAGTCTGAAAAACGTGCTGCGGCTAGAAGTATAGAAAGTATAACCCAGTTAAGCTTGTGAAGCATCCACTTTGGTTTTTAGAATATAAAGCTATGATGACAGATAAAACAATTGATATAGTGGTTAAATTTTTCTTATTGAAAGATTTAACGGGAGTGATATTAGATGAATTTTAAGATATGAGGCTTTTTAGTTGTTGGCTATTAATTTCTGACACCCAAACATTTTTTCCCACAGGAACCGGTCAGAGTTACACGTTGAGACTAATGCTTTTCGCTTTTTGAGTGTAAAAAACTCAAGAACTCCTAAAAATCAAATAAATACGGATGAAACCAATTTACGTTGCTTTTTGGACTTAAATGACAGACTGCCTGAACGGAAAATTGAACCCATGACGTTTGAAACAAAGGCCGAATTTCCATTGCTAAGCCACACAGGGCTATCTACAGTACTGGCCGGATCTTGAATGAAAAATAGCATTACGAGACTGGGTTGGCAATATGGCCGCCGAAAGTGCCGCTGATGCGATTGAGTTTCCGCATTTTGTCAACCGAGAGCGACACCCACCGTACAAACTGCCAACGAACGTGTTGCTTTTTTTTGCAAACGCAGTGAAATAGCTTAACTGTGGCTGAGTGATATTTTTAAACTCCATTTAAAAATACTCTTATAAATAATAAAAAATTTGCCACCAAAATCTACGTAAAAATTAAATTATTATTTCGAAAACCGCCACTAGCCGGCAATAGATGTCGCGTCGCCCCGTACAAAGTTGCTACCTCGAAAAACAGACCTCGACGAAATGAACAAAACGTGGCGGCCATTTTGTGTATCCCCCTAATATTGTTGTAGAGCGGGCCAGTTAGTTTAGTGGCCATGGCACACTGACACGGTAGAGGTACAACTTCGCCCTTTGGTTTCAAAGATCGTAGGTTCAATATTCTTCTCAGGCAGTCTGACATTTAGGCCCAAAACGCAACGTTAATAAGTTTGCACCTGTATTTATTTAGTACTTCTCGAGCCCACTTAACGTTTCATCCTGTTTACCCTTAACATCAGATTTACTCAATCCAAAAATCCAAGCATCCAAAAATAAGGCAAAGAAATGATGGGAAAAATTTTAAATTATTCTGCTTTATACCATGCTTTTCTAAAGTAAGTTTGCTATGCAAAAATACCCGTACTTCTCTTGCATTATTTAGGGTACGATAGAGCGCATTGTAGGAACACCTTGTGAAGTTAGTACCTAATTTCTTATTGTTTTTTTTTTTTTAATTTATAGAATCGTCGTGGAGAAGACCGTAACTCGTAATCAGGTCGCCTAGCAGATATAGTGTCCTATAATCTAATTTAATTTTATTTTATTTTATTGTTGTCTTTGGATTGAGTTTAAGCCAAAGAGCAAGATCTCGAGCATTCCTCCTAACGCACGTCTGCTAAAGATAAACCAAACATTTTAGCTTTGAGGAAAGAAAACTTAAAAAAAAAAACAGAAATAACTGTAACCCTAATACCACAGAGTATTAAAGGTTAATTGCAGTCTCTTCTAGTATATTAATCAAGTATTTACATCATGCGCAGAAGACAAGACTCAACTCCATATGAGATAGGCATTATAGTGTCCACGGCCTATCTTGAGTTCGCCACAGAACGAACACAGATAATAGATTGTATGTTTTTGGTATTAGAGCGCCTTGTTGATATCCAACATGGTAACAAAAACAGTGGCGGCCAGCTATTAAAGCCGCCTCCTCCAGGAAGACGTAGCCGCTCAAAAAATACTGCAGGGCTCAAGATACGCCGCGCAGACAATAATATATGTTTTTTATATTTTTAAAAAATTTAATATTGCTTTAAGAACAGTTAAACAGTAAACAGTATGTAAACAGTTTGTACAAAAACCGGAAATTCAATACAGTAACCATGTTGGATTGTTGGTGAGCTGAACCTCTGCAGAAACCTCATATGCGGCTATTATTATGTGCGCGGTGTATCTTGAATCCTGCAAGTATTTTGTGAGCGGCTACGTCTTCCTGGATGGGGTGGCTTTAATCGATGGCAGCCATTGTTTTTGTAACTATCTTGGATATCAACAAGGCACCCTGCTACTGAAAACGTACAATCGATTATCTGTGTTCGTTCTGCGGAGAACTCAAGATGTGCCGCGGACACTATAGATTAACGCTCAGTAGTTCTCTGTCTATAAGTTTGATACTGACATAAGATACTGATACCATCAATGTGGGCAGGAGTTTGAGGTTTAATGGCGCGTCGACAGCTAGGTCATTAGCGTCAACCTCAGTCACAGTTTAGTGGTCCGAGTTGCCACTACACCACACATTACGGAGATATTAAATAAAAAACCCAACTCTAGATCTTGTCTCACATCCGTACCAGCAGATGCACAGCTCCGTCTGAAAGTGGTGCTTTTTAACACGAAGTATTGACGTCCCTTTCATTCGGACCGTCCGGATAATAAGGTCAGATTCTTGCTTAACGATCCTCAATTGTCCCCTGACCTTGTAGATTGACCTACAGTACAGGCTTAAAAAAAAAACACAGCAAAGTTAGAGAAGTTAAGCCGTAACACAATGGTATGCCATCTAGGTGTTCTGAAGTACGACTTTCATTATAGATGTTGTAAAACGCAACGTCTGTTGCAGGTGAATTGTAAAGCGCAACGTGTTGCGACTACAACGTGAAGAGAAACAAATAGGCGTTGTGGTAAACGTTGTGTATCAACAACGTTTATTTTTGTAGTGTAAACTTTGGAACATAAGACGAACTAATAAAGAGTAGTATCTTATGTTTTAAAATAAGGCTTTTGGCTTCATTTTCCGTAGGTAAAAACACACAAGACATGCAGCAAGTTACGCTTGGTCACCACCTAAAATGGGTGTTTTGTTTCTAAGTGGGATTTGCAAAACGGGATGAACTGATTGGGTGGTCCAAATGCAGGGTGGGAAAGGTGAAAAGGAAATTGTATGTAATGACGAGAAATCAAAAGGAAGGCAAAAGGCATAGTAATACATAAGGTAATGTATATGCACGGAACGGTAAAATATACCTTAATTATTATTTATTGTAGCTTTCTCTTTACTATACACATGGCTTCCTTTTTCAACTTCCCCTCCCTGAATATGGACCACCCCATGAGTTCAACCTGCTTTGCATATACCAATTTGCTTCCTTCGCAAACATAAGACCCATGCTATGTGGTGGACCATGCATAATTGCCACTGTCCTGTTTGTTTTTAAACATTAAATTAATTAAATTTAATTAAATTTAAAAATTAAGCAAAACGGCCCAGCTTTGAAATATAAGGTGCTGCTTTTTAGGCGTTTTATGTGTTGTGGTCTATAATATATGTTTTTTCAACTGAAATTACGCATTTTATCTTTGATTTTTGTGTTGGTATTGAACTGCATTCTTCACTGCCTCGGTGGGGAAGAGGGGGAGGTGGGAAGAATGAGGCTTTATGGGTCATTAGCTGGGTCATTAGCGATAACCTGGTCCATACAAGGGTGAGTGCGTTGAGTTCGTATCATTCCACGTACTCATTACGCATTTGTAAATCATGCTAGCCCTTTTAATTTCAGAAATAGCATGTACCGCAAGAAAAAAATAATGAAATTCTTGAACGCAGTCTTGGCATCCTCTGCGAACATCTTTAAACGAATGCTGAACCAGAATTATTGAACATCTTTTCGTATAAGATCAGTATTTTAGACAGTCATGTATTGACGGGTATGGCCTCTGCTCTTCCGTTACGAGGCTAATGGTTCCTTTCCTGGGTTGTTCCATGTTTGGTTACAGACATAGCCCTAAGCTTGTTTATGAACTTGTTTTTTGCATATACATTTAAAAAATAAATAGTGGTTTATTAAGTACCTTTTCATCGCGGAACTGTCTTCCGACAACGTTTACGGGGGAAAAAAATGATTAAATTCTCATTAAAGATTTTTTCCGGATTTTTGTGACGTGATGCTTCTCGGAAAGTCAACAAATTTTAGCCTGAAGCACTTACAAAATACAATTTTCCTTTAACGCTTCGACGCAATTTCGTATTACAATTTCCTCACAGCATAAAGTACCATTATGTATGTATATCTAGTGAGAGAGAGAGCCTATAAACACATAAACTGTTAAAAATTTGCGTAAAGTGCGGCATAAATACTTGGTATTTTAAATTTGCCTTTTTCTCATGCATTATTACAGCCTAATGATTAGTGATACGAACAATGTGCTTCAGATGTACTATATAGACATATTACGCGTTAGTGTGCAAAGCCAATACTTCCTCATTCAGGTCAGTTTTCGAATTGGAATTATCCCTAAAGAACTGGAAACACGTTGCAAGGTGTTGCTTCTTAATTTTATGGATATTTTAAACAGTCTACCAGTATGTATATTTGTGTTATCTCAATGTAAAAAAAATTACTGCGCTATCTGAGTAACGACTAGTAACCCCTTTATCCACGCAAATCCAAAACTGGTATAAGAGAACCCGCCAAGTTTCCAAAAAGGGTTGGCCTTTGCAAGTAGTGATATAATTCAACCAAGGAAAGGCCGCCAAGGTTAAACCTATTAACCAAGTCAATCGCACCGACTAATAGTTCGAAAGTTTAATGCAAACTTGAGGGATCGCTATTCGCGGTAGCATTCTTCAAGTTTTCATTTAACGTCCAAATTATTATTAAAAAAAATGAGTGAACTTTTATAATAGCAAGGGTGGAGAAATGTAAGGTTGTTTTACTATCACGTACGCATAAAAACATTTTTCGGGTATACACTGAGGAAGACATCACATAGAATTGTAAGCAAGAAATATTATCGAAATATTAGGGGAGTATGTATTTGGCAGGTATAGGTCAGCTGAATTGACAACCAATCCGTCATGCTCCCCATTCTTTTAGATAAGATGGGCGGAAGTGAGCTGTATGTAAAAACTGCTAACTAGTATTACCATGGCAGAACGTGTATAGAAGAGTTTTCATTTCATCAGTATAGCCAAGTCGTTAGCGTCCATTCGTATGACCGCTGAACCGTCCATCGCCCAAGACGCACCACACAATGGAGGACCCTGGCGAGATCCAGAGACGTGACGAGCATTCCTAACGGGTTCCTAGAA
>JAHWFP010191128.1:0-26973 GCA_023313725.1 Lithobius niger
AATACATGAATACGGTTGGTGATATCAACGAATTTCAAACCTTTTCTGTTACTGGGTTCAAATCCTGCTTTCACAACCCAGCTTACTGCGGACAAAGTTAATGAGGCAGGATATTTACAGTAGGGGCCGTGCTATACCTGTTGAGCACATTTTATTTCCCGGGGGGGGGGGGAGGGGAGGATGGATCATTCATTTATGATGGGTTTTCCACTGGATACAATAACCTAAGGTGCACAGTACAAAAAGTTGGAGTAATTGTGTGACCATCATCATTTTATCAAGTCTATTATAGGCCTACATTTTATAGGCCTGCATATCATAGGCCTACGTCTTATAGGCCTATTTTTTAGTACTTTATGAATCGCCCTGTACTTAAAATTATTTTATTAGTGTATATGGTAAAATATTCGTGTTGCCTGAAGAAGCTGCCTGAAAAAGTCCGTGGCTGAACTTAAAGGACAGTGGCTGGAAACCATTAGTGCGCAGGCCAGGTAGTGCGTTTAAATAAGGACTGGTTGTCTAATTGAAAAAGACGAACCGTTTTTGTTTTTCACTCTGCAAACTGCTACAGTGCTAATATTTTCGCATGTAGATTACGAGTAGTGTCATTCGCCCTCGACCTTTGCATACTCGAGCCGGGCCAATAAAACAGTTACATCGGCTGCACTTTTCTATCAGTTTCTCGGCTAGTGCTGTCGAACCAGAGTCATTCTCTAACCAGTTAGATGCAACTTTTCTTTGTAGTGCAGGAAGTTTAAATCAACGATTCGAATAGTTGTTTAAATGTTTGTTTTTTTTGCTACAATTTTTATGCAGATTTTGTTGCATGGGATACCACGATGCCTTTTTGGTCCTGTTGAACTCACTTTGTTGGCAGTCTGATTGGTGTTGATGCTTTTTGAGGTGAAACGTAGGGTTTGCGTCTGAGCTTACCCTGGCCTCAGAAATAAAGAAGTTTGCCTAAGATCAAGCCGGTGTCCTCCGTGTTGTTCACCTTTCATGACCTCCCAGTCGCACCACATGCATCAGATTTAAATCAATTTATTTTATTAATTTCATTACATAAATTATATAATATAAAAAATTACGTATATAATTTTTATCTCGGTCAAAAAAAGAGTTTCCTTTTTTTCGTTTTTCGTCTAACCATTGACTTATGGTTTATAATAATAACATTTGTTGCCCTAGCAACTGGTCTGGCAAGGATTGTGAATCACTTATAGCCAACAGTTTTAATAATATAGCGTGTACCCACACAGACTACTCCCAGAGTGCCATGGAGAAAGACTACTAGAGAGGACGTCTCAAAAAACGATGCAGGGGCTTAGTCTTGATCTTACTGGGAAAAATCGTGACAGAATTAGCATTTACAGTTTCCTCCTTAAGGGCGTTCCAGATGGCACAATGCGCACTGAGAAGAAATGCAAACGACGCTCGAGGTACGGCCCTGGGACAGCCAGCTTCCAATTATGTGCCCTGGTGCGGAATAAACTCGGGGCCAGGTAAAAAAATGGAATATCTACCTCGATAAGGGGATGCAAGATCCGATAAGTCAGGACCAAGTCGAGAACAATTCTGTGCAACTCCAGAAACTCAAGACCCAATCTCTCAAGACGTTCCTTGTACGAAAGCTCGCGAAAACCGGGAAGTACCCTCGTAAAGCGTCTCTGAACCACCTCGATGGAATCGATGTCGTGTGTCTTGCATATTCGAGGACTGGGCGCACAATGCCCAGACCCTCGTCATAATGCTTCCGGATGTGAAGCATCGCCTTATGATTTCAGAACGCCGGTAAGTTGAGACAAAAACCTTATGGCAGTGAAGAGAGGATTTCATGTTTTGAGAGAATCAGATACCAAGGTCTCGCACTTCACTTGTTTGCAGAAGGATCGTCTGGTTCAATGTCTGGAGCAAGGGTTGGAGGTGCCAACATGGAAAGCATGGCATTTACCGATTGAAAGCAGTAGCTGTCAACATTCTGACCAGACGCTAACAGCCTGAACCCGAGTCTCAAAGGCCCAAGAAGGGCACAAGGTGAGATTTTCTGCCCCGTCCTTCAAATCATCTGCACATTTAAAACCAAAGGTGTCCTGATTTTCGAATTTTAAGGTCATTTAGGTAAATAACAAATAATAGTGGACCGAAGACAGAACCTTGTAGAATGCCACAAGGAACCTGTGTCCAGGAAGAAATGGTATTCTCAATTGATACCCTCTGGGTTCTGTTCCGCAGAAAAGCCGACATCCAGTTATGTACTTTTTCCTTGATACCACAATGGCTAAGCTTCAGAAGGAGCTTTCGATGAATCACCGACTCGAAGGCCTTTTTAAAATCGAAGTAAATAGTGTCAGAAGGGATTCCCACGTCCAGTGCGCTAGTCCAACAGTCTAAGACCAGGAGTAATTGGTGATCAGCGGACCTACCAGGAAGAAAGCCAAATTGGCCATGTTGAATAATAGAGCCTACAGCAAATCATCCATGTTTGTTATGATGAGGTCAAAGGTAACACGTGGAGGCCTAAACGTTAAAAAAAACATCTAAATAAAAAGAAATGTAAAATATTTAAATCATTTAATTAAGAACTGGATTTCTAATTGAAAAGGCAAACTTAATTGTTTTCACTCTGCAAACCACTATAATACTAATGTTTCGCATGCACATTACGAGTAGTATCGAACAGTTGTTTGGGTTTCACTTTTCCTTAAGTTTAGGAGTAGTTTGACGAATGCTATCATACCAGCTAGACGCAAGTTTATCATTTGTTTGTGTCCTTTTGACAACCAGGTAATAACATTAGAGCTTGCTACTAGTTGCATGCAAAATTTTGAACAGTTACCATAAATCTTGAAAGCTGAGAGGTTTTATTTTTGTTTAAACAAAATTCAAGAAAAACGACTTACGCATTGAAAAAAATTGCCCATCAACTACTTTAATTAAAATGTGAATTTTCAGGGCTGCTAAGTGTGATTCACGTCTTCTGTCTTCTTCAGGCACAGTACAGCAGCACAAGATTACGAGTTACATATTCACAATTCAAAGTTCACACCCTCACTCGTCAAAACTTGGGTCATTACGCTGGTGGCTCCCTCTGATCAAAGGATGTCGGGAGGATGGATTTCCACTTGATAGTTGCTTAGATGTTAGGTACTGCGTATCCAAGTGTGAGGTATTTTTGTGGGCTCATGGAAATTCATGAGTGCGGCACGCACATTTTAGAACAATTCAACAGCGATGCTGTCAAATGCACGCAGATGGGATTCTCGTTGAGAGTTGGACTTCATGAGTAATTTTGCAAGAGACCAATCAATGTTGTGTTTGTCACGTAGCACATGCATACATGTGCATCGAAAAAAGAAAAAGAAAGAAAAATGGCGTGCTACGTCTCAAACACAACGAGTGGCCTCGTATAAAAGTTCTCATGAAGTACCTCCCATCTCTCAACGAGAAACCCATCTACGTGCACTTGAACATCGCCATTCGATTGTTCCAAAATGCACGAGCCCCACTCATAAATACCCATGAGCCCTCCCACGAAAATGTTTCGCACTTGGCCACACAGCACCTAAAATCTAAGCTCACTAAAAAGTGGAAATCCCGCCTCCCGACATCCTGTGAACAGAGGGAGCCACCAGCATCACGACCAAGTCTTGACGAGTTAACGGCGCGAATTTTGAATTGTAAACAAGTAACTTGTAATCATGTGCTTGCTGAACTGTGCCACACGTAAAATCTAAAAAAAAAATGTATTTTAACTAACATAGTTGATCGATAATTGGTTAATGCGTAAGTAGTTTTTCCTAAATTTCAGTTGCCTTAAGTGGGGGTGATGTGTTTTCAACCTTTCTGGCAACACAAAACTACTCCCACCTTACAAAGAAATCACAATTAAGCAACACATTTATCACTTTCAGTTTAACGACGAATTTGTGGGCAGAAGCCGAACAGTTTGTGATCTGTTAACTAGTTGCTTTTTTGCCAAGCGACCTAAGTTGATTAGTTTATTACCACAATACAACAAAATCTTCGTGGATTCCATTATCTTCGTGGATTCCTTTACAACTAGTCATTTCTTGCAGGGTTAATTAGACTGAACAGTAGGGCGCTTCATCCTTAGGCAGCCATACTTCCAACCTTTGAAACCAAATGCAAAAGCTCTAGCTCTCGCCAAACTAACATGGCCTACTGTTTAAGTGTGCATGTTTTAATGAACCTATGGCCATTTCTTGCTTT
The DNA here is from genome assembly GCA_023313725.1 of Lithobius niger. Classification (NCBI taxonomy): domain Eukaryota; kingdom Metazoa; phylum Arthropoda; class Chilopoda; order Lithobiomorpha; family Lithobiidae; genus Lithobius; species Lithobius niger. The sequence goes on from JAHWFP010191128.1 coordinate 4,231, forward strand.
GGTTTCAATGATCAGTGGTTCAGTTCCCGCATTAGACAGTCTGATATTCCAGTCCAAATGCAAGCGATAGCCAGGTTAGCATCTGTATTTTTCAGGTAAGTAATAACCGAGCACATTTAGTATTCCATACATAATTCTAAAAACTTTGTTGCATCAGCAAGGAACAGCTCCCATGAAGGTTATATTAAGCCGCAGCAAATAGAAAATTCCACATTTCTTTTGCTGAAGTTTGCACAAAACACACCATTTACTTGCAAAGTCAGCAATGTATGACCAACGCAAACACTGTGATAGGAAACAGTCTTTAAAAATAGATTCTATTTTTTTTTCAGGAACTCTATTAAGAGACATCCTTCAATGCTTTTCTCTAAGGACAAGTCTGAAAACTCTATTTGATATAAGAAGAAGGGATGAATCTATCGATGCTTTGTATGGAATACGATTTTATAGCATCGCATGGATTGTGATGCTCCATACTTTTGCCCACATGCAGGTTGCATTTTGGCGTAAGTTTTCAGCAAAAAAGTTTCTTGACTGATATAGATTGTCATTGGGGTTCCACAAGGGTCGGTTTTAGGGCCATATCTATTCATTTCGTATTTAAATGACTCGCGTTGCAACCCAGTCAATGCAAGTCAGGAGAAATTTGCTGATGATCTCATGCTGCACTCTGCTATTGTAAACTCGACCTCAAAATATAAATTGCAACTCGAGATAAACTTTGTGGCTGGTTGGCCTGTGGATTGGCAGCTGCCTATTTCGGATGATAAGTGTAGATCCTTTCATGTAGGACATTCCAACAGCTCCCACTCGTATGTTTTGAACCAGGCCACTCTTCCGAGTGTTTGTTCAGTTAAGGATCTCGGTGTTTGGTTTGACTCCTCCTTAAAATTCACAACCCATTGTAATCACATAGTGGCAAATGCTAATCGTCGTATCGGAATTGTGAACCGGATATTTAATTCTGGCTGTGTAGATACGAGATTTCCAACAGTTGATAGTGGTGTGTAGGTTATAAGTCCTCGTACAACAGAGGATTGGTGGACTTGCATAATTTTATTTTCAAGGTTGGATTTATGTATGGTTTTTGGATCTAGGTGTACACATTTTGATGGAACGCTAGCGTAATATGGCTAAGTGTTGGTTGCGTGGTAAAACAAGAGATTAGATTGTTGTTTCTTATTTTATGTGTGCAACAACAACCCACGTAGTTCCCGCCAATTTTTTCGGCCGTATGAAGTCGTGATATCAAACGCCAAGCTCTTTTGCCAAGCTAATCCCACCGACGAAGACGTTTGAACGTTAAATGAAATAAATGAAAATTACGCAGTAAGCAATTTTCATATATTTCATTTAACTTGGTGGGATTAGCTTGGCGAACGAGCTTGGCATTAAATATCACGGCTTCATATGGCCGAAAAGCTTGGCGGGAATCCTTAAGTTTTGTTTTGGGGTAGATAATTATGACTCACTGTTGACTGTATTATTGACGCCTTGGTACTTCTCACTGTTACTATAATTCTAATTATTTTGACTGGCGCGAAGCTTTTGACACTTGGTAGTAAGGTTACTGGTTCTTGTACTTGAACGTAGCGATTAGCCTCGGTAGATGTTATCGACTTTTGTTTTAAAGCTATTTAAGCTGGATGCAGCGTCTATTTCCTTTGCAATCTTATTCCACAGGGAAACAACAACTGAAGGGAAGGGTGAATCGACTGTATCTGTAGCTGCTGTGATGGAAAAGCTTCATGCCATTATTCTGTGTAGATGTAAAGTACACGTATCTTGTTGAAGTGTAAACATGATAAGAAGGAAAGCAATTTGAGGCACCGCATATTTGTATGGGAAAATAAGGTCACCGTGAGTGCTATGGTACTGTATGGTTTGTAGTTTCTGAGCTTTCACTCTTTGACCATAGGTAGCTACTTAACATTTTGAACAGCTTTGTGACAGTAATTGAGGTCGGAAAAGGTGATCCGTATAATGGCAAGTATCCTACATGCACACCAACAACCAGTGGTGTAAAAGGACAGATCGTTGTTGATGACGGTGATGCTGAGAGTTCCTTTTGATTAGTTGTAGATTCGGTGGTGCACCGTCCTCTTAATAAGGCGTAGATCTCGCCATCAACAACTGAGAGAGATTGAGAACTACACATTTGGCGACATTCAGGCCCATATTCATGTGACTGACCCACTGCATGAATGGTGGATATTAGACTGGACGTGAGGAGAGTCGGCTGGAATGGTCATACCATTATCCGGATGTTGGTATGAAGTCAGCTTCATTTTCTGTCCAGAAGAGAGTGATTCCGGAAGTTGGAATGGATCACTCCCTCATGGATAGAAAATGATATCTGCTTCACACTACCTTCTGGAAATGGCGGCACAAGTTTGCGCAGGCAGCAAATGATCATGAATCGCATTGGGAAAAAAGTTAATTTCGTTATATGTAGGCTTTAAAAAGTTGGAAATATTGGAATTAACGTCCTTTTCAATTGCTAAGGTTATCTCAGTATGGAGAGGGACAATTTTGCAAGGAATATGTAGAATCTTTTACATGCCACAATCTTAACAAGAGCACAATCTTAGCAAAATGCAAAAGACCCAGTGCGTTTTGGGTCCCTTCTCTTCCCTAATGCACAGAGGTGGGGCGAGGCAGGATTGAACCCGAGACCTTTTGAAGCTTTTAGTTAATTTTGCAGTAGGAAAATGACGATTTAAGGGGTGGGTTTTAACTTGACCATTTCACGATTTTGAACTTAAAACATTTTAATGGGGTGTGGGCATTATAATACACAATTTACGGTAGTAATGGTGTATGGAGAGTGGTTAGAACGGATGGCACTCATCCATATGAGATGATGGTGAGTTAATTGTCTTAAGGAAAGCAAGTTTGTCGGCTAGGATATTATGGGGTCGATAGTTACCAAACAGTCTTGACGTAGATTTCCTATTAATACAGTAAAAGTAGGGTTTGAAAAATACATAAATTCGGCCAGCATTGAAACTTAAATTTCATTTTCACGCCAGATTAAAGAATCAAAAGAATCCCAAGCGATTGTAGGGGTGGAACAATGTTTTTCAGAGGATTGTACTGTTTTTAAGGGTGATAAATCGAGAATAATTTTGGTAACAATTAAAATTGCTCAAAAGATTTGTGTAACGTATTGTTACTTCTCAGCACTCAAACACGATGTAACATCCTTTAATACCGAGTTGATGAAATGAAGCGCAAGTGATCTAAGACCTACTTTTACCATTAAAACTTGAATATTTCACGTTAAAATAGTGAAAGTGGTACCTTACCTACTAAATGAAAAATTCTGTCGTATAGACTGAAAAAAATACCCACAAAATAACTTAGATGAAAGATGAAGACGTATATTTTCCAACAAGGGTAATTAAAAAAAAATATTTTAATTAGGAGCTAAGTTACGGCAGTTTATCTACATTGTAGCCCTGTGATTCCTGCGTTGTTTCATGACAAGGTCCGTCTTTAAACTGCTGCAGTATTCGTTATATGCTGATAGATGGATGCGATTAGGCTTAGATGAAAGATTATGATGTATATTTCCATCAACGGAATTATTTTATATTAATTTAACTAGGAACTAACCTACGATTGTTTATGTACATTCAGTGTTGTGATTTTCGTGTTGTTTTACCTCAAGTTCCATCTTTAAACTGCTGCAGTTTCCGTTCTAATGCTGATTAATGAATGCGATTAGACTAGATGAAATATAAAGATGTATAGTTTCCAACAGGTGTAATTAAAACAATTGGTTAGCTACTGCAGCAGGTTAAAGATGGAACTTGTCCTAAAACGATGCTATAATCACAGTGCCACAACGATAACCTGCTGTAGCTTAGCTCTTAATTAAAATAAATCGTTTTAATTGCCCTGGTTGGAAGTTATATCTTCATCTTTAATCTAAGCCTAATCTCGCTCATTTATCTTAATTAGAACAGTTACTACAGCAGTTAAACGATGGAACTTGTGAAACAACACAAAAATCACAGTGCTACCACGTAGATAAAATGCCTTAGCTTAACTCCTAATTAAAATCAATCGTTTTAGTTACCCTTGTTGAAAAATATACATCTTCGTCTTTCATCTAAGTCTAATCACATTTATTTATCGTAGTTAGAACTACTATTGCAGCAGTTTAAAGGTAGAAACTTATCGTAATATGACGCAGAAAGCACAGCACTACAATGTAGAAAAACTGTCGTAGTTTATAAGAAAATTAATATAAATTAATATAATTACCCTTGTTAGAAAATATACATGTTCATCTTTCATCAACGCCTAATTACATCTATCTATCTTAATTAATACAGTAACTGCAGGAGTTTAAAGATAGAACTAGAAATAAACAGACGCAAAAAAATAAACAGTGTTGCAACCTAGATAGGAGTGCCATAGTAGATAGTGCAGTAGTATAGCACTTAATATAAATCATCATAATTACTCTTGTTGGAAAAGACACATCTTCATATTTCATATATCCTAATTACATCCTTTTATCTTAATTGCAACAGTTATTGCATCTACCTGAATTAGAAACGACGCAGCAGCAGTTGAAGGTTGTAAGTGGACAAATTGAGACGTCCGTTAGCATTAAATTGGCCAAAAAATGGTCGAAAATGGCCTAAAATCCATTGCCTCGAAAACCATAAGACATATGAAAAAAAATGTATTGAATGACATTGTAGATTACATTATTGCAAACAACTTTTATCTCAACAGTTTTTGTGTATCACTAACGGTTCTTGAATATCGACCAAATAGCAAAATCGGGCGCCATTTTGGCCGCCATCTTTAATGTCTAATACATTAAATGCGTATTGTCAATGTGGCAACATGTGCAAAACTATTCCTTGGGATGTAAACAACAACTCCCAAGTGAAAAATAAAAGTTGGCAAAATGTGCACGCTTTTTTACAACTGCTCCCTGATTATAGCCTAAGCAGTGAATTGCCAGAACAACAAAAGCGAAATTGATGGTCAGTCAAAATATTATTTTTGGTTAAACAACAAACAAACAAGTTTCTCGACAATTTTTGTGGACAGGCAGAATAAATATAGGAGGATAATAATTATTTGTGTCTCGTTTGTCCCCACTCTTATGTAAAGACTAGAGGAAGCCCGTGCTATGCACGGGGCCGGTCACATTTCCCGGGACACATTTCTTGGGACATTTTCCCGACGACTTGTCAGATTGATCGACTACTCATGCCTGGCTCTTTTTGGCTGCAGGTAGAGTGGGAGAGTGCATTTTCAATGCGGGCGCGAGGAGGGGAGAAGTGGTTTTCCTTTAGGCTTTCCTTTTCCTTTTCGCCGGCCTCCGATATTATAATAAAGATAAAACATTGATCAGGATGAACATTGTTAAAATCCATATGAGAAATTATCAAATGATCCGATGTTTATCACTAAGCACTACTGAGATGTAAGGATTAACAAAATTTTTGTAAAAAAAGCGTTACAAGAGTTGGATTTCGGATGTGGGAGTAACACATATGGGGATTTTAATTGTAGATGTGAGATTGCACCTAACTAGGGCTAGTAGATTAATATTAAAATCACCAAGGACATACAGCAGTTTATTTACGCTGGTAGCATTTGTGTCAGCCTTATGGAAAGAGTTCTCAAACTTACCACTCCAGTAAAAATGTGTTTCCCACAATATCACTCCAGTTCAACAAATAAGGATTGAGAAGCATATCTACTCACGATCAAATACAGAGCCTCTCTTACTTTAAATTAAGATTTTTCTTACATGACGCCACCGTGGTCATTACGTTTTTTTGAGTTTGTGATTTCCTATATTTTGTGTAGCCATTAACGGTGTGGCACCTGGTCCTAAATATTGCCGCTTAGGCCAAATGTTTCTAGTTAGCAACTCCTAATGCCGCTGTTTACTGAAACTATATGTCGGGCTATTATATCACAATCGAGCAGCTTCTTGAACGATCTCCTGCTTTCCACCTCACACCGACTGGCTCTCTTTAAAAAAGCCGAACACAAGCTGCAAACGAGAAATCGGTGCAGACTGATGCACGTGCAAGGGTCGAGCAATGTTCCAGCTTGTTAACAACCAAATGGTGAAGGGTGCGAAGGCATGTAAGCAGTGGCGTAACAAAGTGTCTCTGGAGCCACAGGCAAAATTTATGGTCGGGCCCTTCCCCATTTGTTGCCCCCCCCCTCCACAAAAAAATCTTTGACCTTTTCGACTGTCTTGGTCCAAATGATACACATACTGTATTGTTTGGTTAACTTTACCCGAACAACCAACAACTTTTCAGCCCTCAAAAATGCAAACAGACAATGTTTGAAAAAATTTATTAAAAAATATGTCTGTATGGTATTTTTTAGCCTACATAACTGGCGAATTATTATAAGCTTTGCTTAGTAGTATTACACTTGTTAAATGGGAACTTGGACTTGCTTATACCATATTGGACTTTAAACGTGAAATTTGAGGCTCTATGGCGATACTTTCGGCATGCTTTTCTCAATGCAAAAATTTCAATGATGTTGTCCGTGTCCATATTTTGATGCCTGGCGGGCCCCCGAGTTGCAGGGGCCCGTAAGCAATGCTTACCTAGCATACCTGTACGTTACGCCACTGCATGTAAGGCCTATAGGCCAATGGTAAAGACAAAAGTTGCCGGCACGCACAAAAGCAGTCGCAAAACGATGTTTGAGAGTGGCTGACAGCAAGCCTGGAACAGTCCAGCTTCTTCACCCAGAAACACAGGAAATGGCATAAGCCAAGATTAACACAGGGTGCTTGAAGTCCCTGACAGTTAATTGGGATACCGGTGGTAGTCAGTGAGGCTAGTGTTTTTCAGGATTATTGAAGGTGCACAAGATATGCAAGAACAAATTTTACATCATTGAATGTCAGTCGGCAATCGCATGGTACACGGCCAGTAGAAGGACAAACTTGCTGTAGGCGTTTGCTCTCGTCAATTTTTTTCAGAGGGAAGTTGATATTTGTGATTTTCGTACCGTATCATATAAAATGTTCTTCACGTTCATATTCACCTACTTTACGCTTAATATTTTCTCAGTAAAAGATATTATTACCACAATACAATCTTTTACTGTGGAAATAAGCATAAAATAGGTGAATATGAACATGAATATGAATTTTCAAAGTAAGCGATGTAACCTTTTTGAAAAAAGTTCTTTTATTCTTAATTCATTTATATAGTTTTTGGAACTAAAATCCCATAAAATCACGACAGAATGGGAGCGACCTAAATGTAGATGTCAGTTAAGGCAGCCACATCTATAGAGAAACTAGATGCTAAAACTGCCAAGTTATCTGCAGAATACAGTGCGAGACCTGGTGTACACACAAAAACAAATCTATGTTTGATTTCTGCTGAGTTACAAGCGTCGTACTTATCGACAACAAATTATACTGTTACAAGGACAGAAAACGAGTAACAAGCAATGCTCCCAACACATGCAAAGTTTAAACTTCTTCTCGTGGCGAAATTCAAAAAGAGAAAACAAAAAATACGTTACAGTTTCAGGTAAGATGACGGGAGTCCTAACTGTTACATCTAACTGGTTGAATTCCAGTGCTTGCCACACAGTCATGAGTCATGCACACTAATAAATTCGCACAAAGTGTTACAGCTTGTAACATTTTTCTCCTCCTTTTTGGAATGCAGTCTGCACACTAAACACATCTAATCAAGAACATATTGAAAACAATTGCACCAATAAAAGCAAGTTATGGTGATCACTGCGTCTGTAAATCAAACAGATCTGATGGGAACGCCGGAAACGTTACAAAATAAACAATACAATAATACGCCGGTTAACCAAAATCAGCACCACGTTGAAACAACACTGGAAACTCTATAGGGAGGTGCAGAAACCAACTACAGAATTACTGCACCGGTACCACCACAGAACAATGTGCGTCCAAATAAGACAAGAAGGCAAAATCGCCTTTCTATGATAAATCACGGTACATAAGGGATCAACATTTCGTTGCATCCAGTTTTATAAGTTCGGTAAGGTGGTAATGATTACTCTTAGAATAGTAACCACAAAGGATATAACAGACTGTGTAGACTGTGAAGATCTTTGAGACTAAAATATGCAAAGAAGACAACACTCCGTGTAATTATATGTTTAAGAAACAGGGAAACTCTGTTCCTGTATGGAATTTCGCACATCCCATTGCAAATACATCAAGCAGCAATGTAAAGTGTATATGTATAGCGTGCAGTTGTTTTTCGCCACAGAAACGTGTATTCCTAGTATTCACGGGAGAAGCACAAAATACACAAAAATCTTATGGGGGTAGTGTTAAGGAAATCCAGCTATAATCACACAGACAAAGCACTTACAAGAGCACACTATTTTCACTGCTGTGTAGGTCTCCGGCTACCAGTCTGGTGCTTTTAATGCTAATTTAATAATTTGCACTGCGTTTGACCTCTCGGAGCAAAATACAACACTTTTCACTTTCCTGCAGTTCAAAATTCTTCTAAATGAAGTTTAAAACCCTGTTTTCCTGGTTATTCGGATCAGAAATGCTTTTTTTTCGGTATAACTGGTGGCACCTGGATATGGGAAATCAAATGTGAAAAGTATCGCAGTCAAGATTGCGTATGGTGGTAAGACCACCATGTTGTATGTGTGGCTTACCACCATAGGAATAGCTCTTTAACGAGGAAAAGGAGTTATTCCTCGTAAGTTATCTATTCAGCCACGCATTCAAGTTATGGCATTAAGTGTGAGCACTGTAAATCGTCTATTAAACAATAAACAGCCCTTATTTTTTGCAGGGCATCCATTTGTATATGTGATCCCGAAATCCCGTTAGATTTTTTGTTCTGAAAATCCCAAATTGAACTCTTGCTGAATTTGAAAACATGTTCACGTTTTAATTTTGCAGAGAACTCTGCAGACGTAGAAAAATTACGAAAATATATTTTATCTGAAATACTTCTAAATGGAACCGTGGCAGTTGATACTTTCTTCTGCATGAGGTAATAAACAAAATTTATGCGCTTGTTATTGGTTTTTTTTTTTCAATTGCATATACCACTTTTAAAACTGCTATTGTCCTACGAACCCTATTCATATTTTTTTTTTCTTGCAGTGGAATTTTAGTTGCTTACATATACCTACAGAAATATAGCACAAATGGAAAAGTCGGATTGATGCACCATTATTTTCACAGATATTGGCGGTAAGTTGTGTTTCGTCCGATATAAGTTCTCGTGGGTCAAGATTTCTATAGAGTGGCCACTCACTGGTTATAAGACGCTCTGTCTTGAGGAATTTTTGCTTTGAAATAACAAAATTTGTTTAATAAGGCCGCTAAAAATTAATTAAATGGTACTAAAAAAAATTGATGCGGGCGTGCTGTGTGTGTTTTTTTTTTTTACATTTATTCTCAATTTTTAAAGTGTTGGGATGGCTTTATTTTTTACCAAACAAAACAATCCATTGGTTACGTTTTGTCGTTTTGTTAAATATTATTATTTATAATGTTAAATATTATTAGTTTATGTTAAATATTATTATTTTACGTTTTGTTATATATCTTTAAAAATCGGCATTTTACGTTGAAGTTTCATAGTGTTCAGAAGAATAAGAGCTCAAAACTTGAAATTGTATGTCGACCAATTATTTTCAATCCCCTCCTTGGATCTTCGTCCGGCCGAAAAAATGTTATTTACACTATTTACACATTTAAATAAAACTTGGGAGCCTTACATCCCATCTTTCTTCCTTGTGTGTCGTGGCTGGTAGTGGACGTTCAGCAAGTTTGAATTTAATGGTTTTATGGTACCCTAAGTGATTTGGCCGTCTTTTGTCTGCTTCAGTGCAGTGATGGGTTTTCGTTGGAGGTGGCCCAATCACATAAAACCGTTGAAACTCGCCGAATGCCACCACCAGCCACGACGCACAAGGAAGAACACGGGATGTAGTGCTCCAAGTTTCACAAAATATGTGTAAATAGTGTAAAAAAAACATTTTTTTTTTGGCCTGAGGAAGCTCCTACGAAGCGATTGAAAATTTGCCAACGCACAATTCCAAGTGGAGTGAGTTGAACTTTTAATTTTTCTACAATTTCTATAGTTTAATGCCAGGTTCAGCCACGTTCAGAGTGTAAATGCTGTATAGTGTATAAAAATCTTTCTTTCGATCGAATTTTTTAGTGGTGGCACACCTCTGAACAGTCCTTAAGACTCATTTCGACGTGATCACGTGAATAGAGCAGTGGGTTGATATGGTCATCGGCTAAGGAAGTGTTTGGTGAAAGCACTGATGCGTGATCGGAAATTTCTTTTACCAGACTATGCATACTGCATTAAAAAAAAAAAAAACATGCGTGCGCTCTTGAGAACCACTTAACTAACCTTTAGCGGCCTGATCATTTTAACAAATATAGTGCTAATCTTTCCGGATTTGTGTAAGGAGTTTTTGGCATTCGAAACCTTTTTTTTTGTGTGTGTGATTTATATACGATGTCTCAAACCCAGGGCCGGGCCAAAATTAGCGAATCTGGGGGGCAAAAGCGTAATTTGACGCCCCCTTTGAGGTTTGGGCGCCCTCTCCCCACAGCCAATAACTTACTCTTCAAACAAATGATGACTTATTTGGATGGATGCTAGACAATTATTCGGACCTAAAAACACGGTCCCATAAAATTTAGTCGGTCCCAAACGTAAAAGAAAAACCTGCGACCATTTTGGTCCCAAGTTAACAAAAACAAATGCCAGTTAAAAATTGATGACCAACTATGACAGAATGATATCTTTATCTTTCAAATGTTGATGACATTGTGCTGCAATATAGATTTAAGAGCAAACCAATTCACTCTTCATATTTTCCAGCAGTTCTAACTGTTGTGGCTTAGGATGTTTATCGTTCCCGTGCAGCTTCTCCCCCCTCCCCCCCATCTCAGGCACAGTTCTCACATTTGGCAGGTGTGTAAGCGATAACACAATGAAAATAGATTTTATACTATTTCACGGAACTCAACTTATTTGCATTTATATAGCGATTCAGTATTTTTTCCTTGCACGGGTTATATTTCTTACGCAACTGAACTGTCGCACTAGCTGTATAATTTTGGAACCGAATTGTCATTATAAAGGAGCCTTGGTTTCATCCTGATTGGTGGTGAGACCCTGACACCACAGATAAAAAACCTGGAGGTTTTCTTGAACTTTTTCTTCAAACACAAACTTCGCCTCAAAACCGCAGCGGCCATTTAGGCCTACTCGATTAATCCCGGATACCACTCTTCAACCAATAAATCAATTCGACCACAGCTTTCACTAAACTGAAGCCCATAATTTTTACCTCTGTCCTGTGAAAACAGAACTGGTAATAGCTACAGCCAATAATTTTTGAAATGCAACAACGTGTTCGGCAAAAATCGCCGTTAACGAAAACGACTTCTGGTCGACATCCAATGTCGACCAGAAGTCGTGTTCGTTAAAGGCGATTGTAAATCTGCTTTACTTATTTTCGTCAAGTCGTCCAGCTCAGTGTGTGTCAGGGAAATAAGGTACTGCTAATACCCAGGCTTTTCCCCCACATAAATGTTGATGCTTTTTGTAACACTTGTTAAGTTCGCAATTACGATGTTTCAAAATGCGCAATTGATTCATCGTGTTTGTCGTATTTGATCACAATAATCTGTATTACTAGCTTCAAAATTAGCTTCTTATTTAATTTGAATAAGTCCTGGCATTAGCAGGTTTATCCCAAAATTAATTATGCCCTATTTTACTACTATGATTCTGGTGACATTTTTTTTGTTCATTACCTTTCGTATGGTCGTTAATCATGCATTAAAGTTAATTAAAAAAAAAGACATTTTGTTTTCTAAATTTGAACACCTGAATTTGGCGCCCCCGTCATACGTTCACCCCCCACGGTACGGCAAGGCCGCCATACGGCCAGAAACGTTTTTTTTTTCGCTATAAGTGGCGGCACCTGTATGTCAAACGTGTGAAATGAAACGTGAAAAGTACCGCAGTCAATATTGTGTATGGTGAAAAGCCACCATGTTGTATGTGTTAGCAGAAAAAGAGCTATTTCTCGTAAGTTACAATTGAGCTATCATTCAGGTTACGGCATTATGAGTGAGTACTGTAAATCACCGATTAAACAGCCCTTACTTTTTTTAGGGCATACATTCGTGTGTGATCCCGGGATCTCCATTAGATGGCATTTTTCTATGAGATTTTTTGTTGTTCTGAAAATCCCAGATTGAAGCCGTCAAAATCCGAGGATTTCCAGTATTGGAAAAAAACTGACTAAAAGTCACGTAAACATACGCCATTAAACAAATTGTATAGATCGTGGCTCCTTTACCTATACTCTTGCCTGTGGTCTAACGATTATCGGCCAACTTAACCTACAATCCTCTAATCCTGTTACGTCTGCTAGGCTTATGATCTTCAGTTGAGGGTGGGAATCTGCTGTGGAGCTTAAAACGTTGTGAAGCATCACTGGTGTTTAGCCTATTGCTTACAAACGGGATTTTCAAATTCCTGAAGCCCATTCCCATTACTAGACTTTCTGATACAAAAAGATGTGAAAATTGACATGATAGACAATATGAACAACATCAATATAAACTAGCGCTTGATTTGACGACTAATTCGTAAAAATGAAAAACCCGTCGTTAAACCCCAAAATAAAAACACATAAAATGGTAACAGTTTTGGATAACAATGCTCTGCGTCATCAGACCAAAAAACAAACGAAAAACCTGTGGACGAAAAATCGAAACCCTAAGCAATAGCATAATCCCAGCTCAGCCCAGTGACCTGAAAAAGGTTATCTGGTCGGATAGTACACTCGATAGTTGGTGGTTGGAGAAGATACATAGAGTTCCCTGCTAGCTGATGTGGTCGTTGACTGAAGAGGGTACACTGAAGTTTCGTGCCACTCACTACACTGGCCTGCTTCATCTTCGTTGTCAGATATAATAGTCGACTTACTGTTTTCTATCGTTACGAAAATACAATAGTCGACTTACTGTTTTCTATTGTGATGAAAATATACATTACCTGTAAATTTTAGCAAGGAAAACGAAAGCAAAGATTAGCCTTGTGATGGCAAGAGTCGAGCATGGCTCCCATAGGAAACCAGCAAGGAATAGTCCCTCTCTGCCACCGGTTAGCTCTAGCTCTTCTGCTGTGACCGTCTTTGTGCCTTCCTCATCTCCTCTTGACAAGTCTTCATCATTCTCCCAGACCTTCTCACCGTGACCAACCGAAGAGATTGGCAGTTTTGGTCTCCATGGATGATGCTTTCCGCGGTTCGTCATGCATCAACCGGCATTAGTGTCTCACTGCTTGCTTCTGCCTGTCTGCCGATCGGCCTCGAATACTCTGTCACCACTCACCGGTGGCTCCTGTCAGTCCTGCTCAACTGTAATCCCCGATCAACCATCAACATCGAAGGGGACAACTTCTGATGACTTCCATGACTTCTTGTTCACCGAAGCTAATTTTTCGCCGGAACAAATGTCGTCTGTAAACCGGAACTTGAACCCAGTTCACGGATACTTCACAAGTATTGCGCAACAATCTGCAACGTTGATTGCTGACCTGGGGGTCGTTGCAACAGCAACTATGTGATGTAAAGGCAAAGTATTCCTAACTCAAGTCGAAAATGAAAGCAGATGGTGGGGCAATCACCAGTTCTCCTGTAGACATTCGTCATTCTGGTGGACTCTTGTATCTTTCCGTCCGTTCTAACAGCCAGACTCGTCAACATGCGTCGGACAAAAAAGCACTTGCGCATCCCTGCTGTAGGCGATGATTGGCCGCTTTCAAAGGAAAAAAAAGAATGAGCTTTTCAACCGGGCTAAGAACAACAGCAAGTCGCACAAATTATAAATTTAACAAATTATAAATGCACACAAAATTCACATATAGCCACTCACACGAAAAAGAATTAAAATGTAAAACAACAAACACAGCCGAATGTAAACACACACGCACACGCGTAAACATTAAACATTTCATACATAAACTGCGTTCACTTTCTAACATAACCATTGAGTAAAAACAGTCCTTATTTTCTGAAATTGAAGTTCAGTTATAGTTCGTTGCATTTGAGGTAATTAATCCGTTTTTATTTGTTCACCTTCAGAGCTGTGAGTGGGGGGGGGGGGATTGAGGCTTAATGGCGCGTCGACAGCTTGGTCATTAGTGCCAACCTCAGTCACAGTGCAGTGGTCCGGGTTGCCACTGCACCACACATTACAGAGATATTATTCAAACCCCTAACCTAAATCTTGTCATACATCTGTACCTCCTGCAAAAATTGAAAAACACCGGACAGGAGGACAGACTTATCGCCCAATTGGCGCACAATGTCATGCGGAAGATGGAAACGACGACGAAAACCATCAAGATGGCAACAATCAACAAGGAAGTGCCGGACACAGCTGTGAGTGTGGGGATACGAGCTCTAATGCTTTTTTTCTAAACAATATCCATAGTTGACTTACCAGCATTGTAAATGCATTTCTTTATTCTTCAGTCTTACGTCTTACGGTTTACAGCTTCCTTCCCGTTGTTCGTGGCTCATCCCGCATTACAGGGCTGCATTGTGGCACCGTGTTGTATAATGGCGGCATCTGGGTTAGGCTAAATTGTTTAGTTTTGTAAGGTTTTCGGTTTGGCAATCCAAATGCACAGCAATACATGAATACGGTTGAAAATATCAACGAATTTCAAACCTTTTCGGTTACTGGGTTAAAATCCTAGTTTCACACTAAAATGTTGCACAAAGTTAATGAGGCCGGATATTAGATGAGCTAATGACAGAGACCTCTGGGTAAAACGCAGGAAAAAATTGTCACAAAACGACGATTGTTTCCAGAGTGGAAACGGAACGAAAATTTTTCTTAATGAGCAACTGACGGCTTACTACCGACAACTCTTTTTTTGATACCAATTTGTAGCCGCGTTATTCCAGAGGAGAAGGTGGGCAAACCCAACTAACCAGCTAAGCATAAATCGCATATTTTCAGTGAATACGATTTGATATTTGAAAAATAAAATAAATTTGATTTTTGTTTATAACAAGTTCGTTTGCCTTATTTTTTTCAGGTTCACTCCTATGCTTGCAATTTGTGTGGGCATTACTGCCAGCTCACTCTCTCTTTTGGGTAACAATCCAAGATGGAGTAATTTGAACCACCGGGCAACCTCTTGCCGCAAAAATTGGTGGCTAACTATGCTTTATGTTGCAAACATTTTTGAAACAACACATTGGGTAAGTGACTTGTAGTGGATTGGTTTCCAGCTGAGTTTTAGTACTAAAATCTGTCTGACGACACAGTACAGATTGAATGGAAATTTTTTGTTTGTTTTAAATGACCATTGGTTCAATGTCCAATGTCCGTTTTCGTAATGTTGTGGATAATTATGATACAAGGCTGATATCAGAATCACTGCCATTACATTTGCCTGTAGTGTACCCTTCAGATGGTGCTCAGTGTCTATTCTCTACTTCCTCAATCTTGTGAATTTCTTGATTATATTTCTTAGGCTATTTACTGACATGAACCATTCTGGGTCGTTCCCGGTCACTTTAATGGTCTGTCATGGCAGGATCAGTTATAAAGAAAACTTTATTTCAGTTATCTGTTACGTTCTCAAATCGTTATGATACATAGTATTTCTTATAAGTTAGAATTTTGACACAGTACACCATTCTCTTGTACACTGGGGCACCAGAGGTTTATTGCTAGCCAGCTCGTAGTTTTGTGCATGTAGACACAGCGCTGGTTGCGTCTTCAGACCTTTTCCATTGATTTCTGTCCACGTATCCCTTTTTATCGTGATCCCCTTGTCTGCCTGTAGAGGCCCTTCTCAGTGGAATATTTTACATGTAGGACATTGCTGATATACCAAGAAGTTTACTGCGGTCTTCATTAGATTATTGGGGTATTCATAAAGTTTCTTTACTTTCCTTGTCAATTGAAACTCTGGCCTTTCGATTTTCATCACCTTCGAGTCCGGGCAAATGTCAAGCTTCCTTGGCCATCATTTCGGAATCTATAACGGCCACTGTTTAGGCATTATCTGAAATTTGTGGAAATATGTGAGACGATGTATATCCTTACCTCAGTAAGTCTCGAGTAGCTACGTGATAAATTAAAATCTTACATTATAAACCAAAGTCTCATAGCAGAAATGAACACGACCCCCGAAAAAGGGGAACCCCTACAATGAAAACTAACGAGTGTGTCAATTCTTTGGCTAGAAGTTGAACCTGATACGTTGTTGCCTTGAAAAGAAGTTGACATTGGCACATTGTTGCCTCGACTAACAATTTGTTCTGCGCAGTCGTCTTCAATGACATCATGCAAGAAGCAAGCCACTGCGATAAACTGGGAGTGGGGGGGGGGGGGGCTGAACATGGAATAACTCGTGTGTGGAGCAGTGTGTCTGTTAACCATGCTCTTTATAAAATGAAGAAATTGGGAGGGTGTAGTGGAAATGGGGGGGGGGGGGGGTGCAATGCGCAACAAAACCCCGGCCAAAACCAACCCCGGGCGAAGCCGGGTACGAATGCTAGTATCACATACAAAGAAAGAATATGACATAAGAGCCTTACCATTAATCTTTCAATCGAAATACAAGCCTCCAGTTATTGACGCAATTATGTGTGTGTATAATGGCAGTCTGAACTAAATGCCAACAATGAAATGAACTAAAATGAATCGACATGAAATAAATGAACATCAAAATGAAATGAACACGCTACTATTACAGCTACAGCGTGGAAAGTAGGACTGAGCAAACAAAGCAAAAGAATATGTCAGTAATATAAACCCTACTCTTTTTCTTTCTCTCTATGCTATCAAAACACACGTGCGAAGTCCCGTAGAACCAGGCTAGCTACTCCGAGAGCATAGATTAAACTGTAAATATCTTTATGACATACGTCACTCGGTAAACTCATGGTCAACCACAGTGTATAAAGAAAAAAACCTAAAAGTACACTCTTTAATTATAAGTAGGTTTAAAACAGCAAAATTGGCCATGTGAGGATACACAATACACTAGCCTGAGAAAGAAAGAAAAGACAACTGCCCTAATTGGGACTCGAACGCTAGCCTGTTTTTTTCCGTTTGCTAGCCTGTAGCCAGAACCCGCCCCGGTAGCGCAGTGGTTAGAGCGCCCGGCTTGTAAACTAGAAGTCCTGGGTTCGAGTCCCAGTCGGGGCAGTTGTCATTTCTTTCTTTCTCAAATTAGAGTATCGTGAATCCTCACAAGGCCAGTCTTTAATGCAGACTGCTTACTTCGTTTACAGAAGGAGGACATCTCTAACTATTATTAGGTCATATTGAGCCCTCCCGAGTAGAGACTCCAACTTCCTCAAGTGTGCTGTCTGATCCGGAAAATCAAAATGCATAACGGTTAATAATGAGAAACATAAAAAATTAATAACACACGGTTTCCCCAGCACACGCCTGTCTACGTTATGAAGAGGTTACTCCCTGCCTCCGCCGATAAATTTCTTCTTCAGTTCTGCGTCATACAGCATGAGACGCTGCACCTGGATGAGTGTATGAAACTAATACACCCCTCCCCCCCTTAACAAGAGTTCACTTGCCAGTACCCTGTCGGATGTAAATCTTCCAACCATGGACAGTGAGATCATAGCCTCAAAGATCATATTCTCCCTTAAAAAAAAGAAATGGAACCAAGGACATTTTGATGAAGCACAGTCTGGTTCGACTCAAACGGCCCGACCGATGATCATTGTGACACGAAGCCATGTGTCTGGAAAACAGATCTGCTGCCTTACATGTACAGCAATTTCATACTTATCAAATAACGTGAAGGATGACTTACATATAATTTCGAGTGGTAATATAATTTTAAGCACTAGCATGCACTCGTTCTACAACAGAAAATGATGACTTGATTAAATGCATTGATGGTCTAACTTCTACTTCAATCCAAAGTTTGAACGGGATTATGAAGTCATGACTTTTGGCTCAAGACTAACTAACTTGGAAACCAGGATCCATGAAAAACGATCCACATAAGACCCTCATGAATTGGCTTATCCACGGACACAACTAATTAATTGCCTTTTTTGCCAACAACTGATACAGATCAGCATAGTCACCATCAAATTATCAGTGAGAAGGATCACTTACTTGAAACCGATAACACATTTTGTAAATTTGAACCCCCCCCCCCCCCTTGTTAAGGACTGAGGAGGAACTACAGGCACTTGTGGAGCTAAACTCCAGGAACCTTGTAGCTCAAATGGAAAATTTGCTGTTAAGACAATTGTACCAAATTGACAACGTGTTTGAAGCAAACCAAAAACAACATGAAAGACACATACTTGATAAATTAACAAATGTGGTAACCACTACATTGGAAGACCTTAAAGCAGAATTTTCTCTGTCTCTCTGCCTCTGCCGGCATCAAGCAAATTGTATCCGACCACCAAACAAAAGTTACAGCATCTACAATTCTGACCTTTCAACAGTTGCTGTGGAACCTGTACACGACTGTATGACATCAAATGACACGAAGGTAGTCCAGGTCCGCTTTGTCTTATCAAATACAGGAGGAGAAAACAAAGAAGAAATTACAAGGTAAAGGGTAACCGAAGCAAGCGGTCTGCATTAAAGACTGGCCTTGTGAGGATACACAATGCACTAGCCTGAGAAAGAAAGAAAAGACAACTGCCCTAATTGGGACTCGAACCCAGGACTTCTGATTGCTAGCCTGTAGCCAGAACCCGCCCCGATAGCGCAGTGATTAGAGCACCCGGCTAGTAAACTGGAAGACCTGGGTTCGAGTCCCAGTTGGGGCAGTTGTCTTTTCTTTCTTTCTTTGGCTTGTGTATTGTGTACACTCATAAGGCCAGTCTTTAATGGAGACTGCTTGCTTCGTTTACAGAAGGAGGGCATCTCTAACTATTATTACGTCATATTGTGCACACCCGAGTAGAGACTCCAACTTCCTCTAGTGTGCTGTCTGATCTGGAAAATCAAAATAGATAACGGTTCGTAATGAGAAACATAAAAAATGACCAGATGTGACAGACTCTCCTACAGATAACAGCAAGTTGGCCGAGTAAATTGTTCTCCTGTATTGACACTGCCTTTCGTTTTTAATAAATTAGGTAAAGGTCGTGTGTCCCCCTGCCCACAAAAAATGACTGCCTCAACATGTGGAACACGCAAAATGCTCCTAATCGTACAGAAATAAACTACGTTGATTTCGGACATATTTTGCTCTACCGGTTTGCCAACGAAAACTTCATCCAAAAGTCAAATTATTTTGTTGGTTATGGAGAGGATATAAAATACCGTTGCTTCCTACAAACAAAATTTAAAGTAAAAATAAGTTGTTATGGAATGTAAAGATACATGGTCGTTTGGGTGTGTCCAATATGGCGTGTGTGTGAATGCCAGGCTGCTGTCAGCCCTTCATTGTCATTTTTAATGGTTTTTTTAAATTGTTGTAAAATTTAATTTGATTTCGGGTGTTCGTTTTACTCATTGTTTTTGTTTGTGTGTACTTTAGGTGACCAAGGAAAATACGTGAAGCGTTTTTCCGAAAATTAAATTTATTCTATACGTACATGCCTTGTGGTTAAATGCCTACCAGGAGGCAACAAACAGTATTTTATAGAAAACTTCGTATGACCAACAAATCGATTATATTATCATTGGGAATTCAAGTGTTCGCTGCATATATGTCCTTGACTCTTGTTCGAGTTCCATCTGCACCTACCCAGGGGCAACAATCAAACAGGCCGACATAGAATTCCTGTTCTGCTAAATAATGCTAGTGATAAACCTTCTATAAACTCTTTATGTTGGATCAAATAACTTCCTTACTGATAACCCCCACTAGCCTTGTTAGCGACGCTTCGAGCAGATAAATTGTGTGAAACAGATTAGATGGGAACCCAAACCTGACTCAAAGAAATTTCAGCAAGTTCCTGGCCATCTTATGAAAAGGTGCAATAACTTAATTGTTGACCAGTGCGTTTCCGATTGTATTGAATTTATGGATTCACGGCCAGGATTCAAGCAAGGTTTATTTCAAAGGATGGACTTCATCTAGCTGCACTGAGAAAACTATTCCTACAAATATTTCTACCAAACCATAGCAATAAACCTCTAAATCTTATCGTTACATTCCTCCTGGTTGAATTTTCTGTATGGCCCAGTTTTGCAACATTACTTTAGATCCGTATAAATGTTGCTAAAACGGTCATTTTCCTATTTTTTCCCTCGTGAGAAACGTTTTGTTACATTTACTCTAACTTATGTAAATGTTGCAAAAGGTATTTCACGCAAGACGCTCTAATATAGTGAGAAGGTGTGACCTTTTAAAGGGGCATGTTCCAGTCCATTCGACCCACACCACAAAACTGATTATCCAGTGAGGGGCACTTGCCTACATCAGGGTAGTATACATTCACAGCAATCCCTTTCCTGCTGTCTTATCAATGCCCAAAGTACGAAGGGAAAATCTCCGAACTTCATATTTTGCTCGCCTTCAAAATTTGTCGATACTGTATTTGAGGTAGAACCTTGGTTTGCCGATTCAGTTGCGGATGCAATGATACTCACAGAGGACTATCATATACTTATTCAATGTCACCATCCAACGTCAACTGGTGGAGGAATTGCTGCCTTTCACAAATCCTCTTTGATGGTTGGCACTGTTCTATTCAGCTCTCGGAGGAATGTAGAGGAATTACATTTTGTTTTGGTTCATGATAATTTAAGGATAAGTTTATGATAATTAACTGATGGCAGGGATCTCTAAAAGATAACTGCTATGTGTGATTTTTACCTCTGATAAACTAAATATTGCCTTGGTGACTGCAATATGTCCTATACTGACTGGCAGGGCTGTACATCCTAAATAATTTGAAACAACCTTTTCTGAACAGCGCTATAGAACTAGGACTAAACCAACTAATTACTAAGCCTTCACGTGGAAAAAATATTCTCGACCTTTTCCTTGTCGACAACTATCAGGTGATGTTTAACACTGATTTCATCGAGCACTTCAGCACTCGTGACCATAACATGGTTAGATTTTTAAATTTGTAACTCTAATTTAAATTACCCTCAAAATAACATTTATAAATTCATACATTATGCTAATTTACAAGCAATACTTAGAGGGATTAATTGGTCTGAGTGTATGGATGACATCCACAATGTTGATGATCTGTGGAATACTTTCCTTGGTTTCCTAAGGCTATTGCAGTTTAAAACACACAAATCCTCATGCTTCTAGAAATATCGCACCACCCCAGATTCGTAAACTTATGACCCGTTAACTGCAACTATGGCACAGTTACGAACTAAATCGAACTCTAGAAAATGAAACAACATAAAATAATCATAGAAGAAAACTTACTGATGCCATACAAAATTTTAATGTCAAATGTGAGTTAAAAATTATTAATAAAGGAACACCTGCAGCTCTACTTCCTTACCTGAAAAAGAAAACCAATTTGCATAGAAAAATTCCTTTCCTATCTTCTAACAATGAACTTGTCTATTATATGACGCTGAAAAGGAAACTATTTTAAATGGGATTTGCTGACAAACAGCTTGTCTCCATATCAAGGTCTTGGTGATGGACCAAATTTTAATGATTTAAATGTTTACGTAGGGTATATTCAA
Organism: Lithobius niger; assembly: GCA_023313725.1. NCBI lineage: Eukaryota > Metazoa > Arthropoda > Chilopoda > Lithobiomorpha > Lithobiidae > Lithobius > Lithobius niger. Next base: position 25,946 of record JAHWFP010191128.1, read on the forward strand.
AACACCCTGCTTACTCTAAAAAATTGCTGGGTGACTGGGGCCGACGGTTCCTACGACGCCTTTTGCGAGGAGTTTGCCCTTGAGCTGAGCTTACCTCTTGCAGTCAGAAACAGTTACGAAATCTTGGAAGTTGGCCAATGTAATACCCGTTTTTAAAAGAAGTACTGCTGACCCTACAAAACAACAAGCATGGTTCTGTGACTTGTGTTCCATGTCGTGTCATGGAACGAATCATTAAAATCCATCTCATGAATTTCTTAAAGGAACACATTATCTTCTGCCTGACGACCAGTTTAGATTCCTACGTGGCAAAGTCACCACTGTGCAACAGTTGTATACTGTTTGGAGGATTGGGATTCGACACTTGACCAGAGAATTCCAATTGACGTAATCTTGATTAATTTTGCCAAGACTGTTCGATTCTGCGGTGCATAATACTGTATGTTCCAAGCTGTACAGCGTTGGTATTCGTCGTCGCATTTTGGATGGATTTCTGACTTCTCACCGACAGAGGGAAGGCGGTAAGCATAGGAAAGACTACCTTTATGAAGGATCCCTGGTTTCCTTCAAAATCGTGAAGGGGCTTGGTCTTATAATTGCACCTTATGCACGTGCCTAAATCCGCCACTGGTTGCGAGATTTGATCTCGTATCCTTTTAGCTGGGAAACCTAGCCTCTAATAACTCAGCTGTGCTTTGCTCAATGTGCTCGTGCTCCCACGGATACCTCACTTTCCTCTTTTGAAATCGAAAGTTTCCTTTTTTCAACCTGTCACCCTGATGTGCACAGGATTTATTCTGTAAAACTAGCAGATGTTAAAGGGCAATTACATCCATTTTGACATGCATGTTTGACTTTTGGATCACTTACACAATAACTAAACACAAGAATTACGGTAAGAATATGTTACTTACGTTCGATATAACAATTTAATTACTGCATCACCAAAACACGACACGGAGATCGCCATTGTTTTGCTGGAACGCTCAGAAATTAATGCCGACAGATGTCACTTTTCGATTTCGACT